>JAZHYW010037884.1:0-18875 GCA_037355805.1 Ixodes ricinus | reverse complement strand
ATAAACCGGGGTCAGTAAAACGGCGTTCGCTAAAACGAGCTTCTCTAAACCGCATGCCTCCGCTCCTTGGCGTTGTCGCGTGATAGTGCCGCACTCGTTATGAGACGCTGTGACAGCAATGAGGGGGAAAAGGCACTGTCTTGGTATTGAGTCTGCTCCACCCTCTATGCAGGTGGTGAGCCTGTTCTGCGGCCGGGGCGTGCTGAACCAGACCGACTACGACGCGTGGGAGTCGGTGTACATGGGCAACTGCATCGACGCCGCGCATCGGTACTTGCGCGAGAACGTGACCCTCATCACGGGCATGTGCCTCGTATTTGTCATCCTGCTCGCCTTCGTGCAGATGGTCACGCAAGCCCTGGTGGACGAAATCAATGTCATACGTAGCATCTACGACAGGTTCTACGAACGCGTCTACGACATGCGGGAGGCAGAGCGAATCACCGAGTAGTGACGGCGGCCACTCGAGGGCGGATGCAGGTGCTTCCAGATGTTGGGGTCGGCGTGTCGGATGTTTGAGAAAACGCCCCCTGCCCCACCCCTCTTTTCCCAGGACATAAATCCCTCCGAATCTGACACTGCAACCGCTCGGGACAAAGAGGCTTAGCCTTGTATCAATACTGTCGGGTTCGGCTCAAGTTAAGGCACGCGACGCTGTTTGTTGAAGGTCTTTATGTGGTTACATAGTATGCACATCTTGTCCGCTCGAGCAATGACCCGAAAGGTCGGCCACCGCTTCTGTGCTACGAGTACACCTAGAAGACAAGGTCTCCACCTCTCTATCCTCCATACGTCATCGCTGGTGAAGCTACACAGTGCCGCCCATACTCCGTGTCACCAGTTGCATGCAGTACAGGCAAAGGCAACGCTGGACAAGGGGAGAAAGGGCAAGCGCTAGGAAGGCTGGAGATGAGGAGAGAAACATCCAACATTCCTAGTGCTCTCTCTCTCCGTTCGCCCTCCATTGCCCTCCTCTCCCATCCCGCCTTCCTAGTGCACGCCCTTTCCCTCTTCGCCTGGCACTGCCTTCGCCTGCACTGCACACAACTAGTGACACGAAGTATAGCTCAGGTCAGCGTCTCGGAAGGAGTGAGGCGAGAGAGTGCAACACTAGCACGACAAGATGGCAGATGTCACTCTCGTCGAGCTTTTGAGTGTGCAGCTTCGAGGCGGGCCAGGAATCCACCAACGATGATGTCGTGCGCAAGCCTCGTCTCCTAGGTGGTATTGCTTGTGTTCAGCGGTTGTACTTTTGCTTCGAAGTTCTAAACACATACCGTAGGACCAGCGTCAAGTGGACAGTGTTGACAGCGTGCTCAGAGGCTGAACTATTCTATTTCTTTCTTTTTCCACTTCAATGATATCCCGTTACATGTGAAAAGCAATAAAGAATGCACAAATATGACCAAGATGGCCTGCGTATACTACCCTCTCAAAACCTTGCATCGACGAAGTGTTCAGGAAGCTCAAAGAGCTCTCCGCTCGCCACGATTGGTGGTGTCGTCCTCTCTAGCATTCACTCTGCTTTGTGGGAAAAGCTTCTCCAGAGTTTCTTAAATAAATTCCGTGCACTGCTGTTAAAAAAATTGGGGTGACCTCTCACAGGAACAAGTATCAGTTTTGGTATGTTCCTTACTCCAGTGGGGGGACAACCACCTTTCCAGTCTTTGGGTAAGGTGTTTACGAAATTAGGCTGACGAATACATCAGAAACTGACATCACTGCAAAATTGCATGCACGACTGTTGCTGTAGTATAGAAAAGCTCGAGTCTGACTTCTTTGGAAGCTCTCCTTCTAATTACGGATTATGAAGTTCACATAAAATAAATTGCTGAGAAATGCACCTTTTTCAACGTACCACAATGTGGCTGCAAGTGGATTCAGCCAGATAAACTTTCTGGTTAGATGATGTTGGTCATCTTGACGTTTATGCATTAGAGCTTTATTTCCTATTAGTAAAAAAAGAAGGGGAGAACAGGTGGAGAGGAGAAAGGAGATTCCCCTCTACCCGACATTCACACAGATCCAAGCATGATCTAACTTCCATTTATTAGCTGGAATGGAGGAGACAAGCCCAACGACATCCAAACCGGTCTCAATTTAGTCGTAGAATGCAAGCCCACTGTGGCAGCCAATTCATATACAGTGTTGCCAAAGCAGGACCACACAAAAGTGATGCCAAAAGAAAACGGAAAGCCGACAAGGCCTAACGGAACTGGATGGGGCTGATGCGGAGACCGATGGTGTCCTTCCCAACTTCCGCAATGGAGCAGACGGTGCAGACGGATCCCTTGAACTCCGGCAGGTAGCTGGCCGAACACAGCGGACACTTGACCTCCGGCTTGCCCCTGTAAATCGGAACGTAGCTCTTCGCACACAGGGCAAACGGATTGTGCTCGTCGTATCTCAGATCGTGCTGGTCCGTCGGCGTCTTGTCGCACGCCTGCAGGATCTTCCTCGTCTGCGCCGCCACATCCGGGCGCGGCCCCAGCTCCAGCAGACGGCGGCCCAAGGAAGCGGCCGTCTTGTAGTTCTTCAGCTTGAAGAAGAGGTTCAGCGCCGTGCGGGAGCGTCAGGATCTGGTGGACCGGCTGCAGGTTGCAGTGGGTGAAGTAGGCCGCCATCTCGCAGGCCCGCTTCTGCTCCTCCAGCGTCTCCTTCGGAAGCGCCTTGCGCTCCGTCTCCAGGGAGAGCCCCAGAACGTACTCCCGGCAGACCTCGAGGAGCTGCTGCGCCTCCGCCATCTCCTGTCGCGTGTCCACTGCAAGAAGCAGCACCGACAACAGCAGGGCCCTGAACTTTGTCACCGCCTCGGAGAACTTGCCGGAGGTCGTGAGCTGGTAGCAGACTTGCAGCCGGTCCAGGAGATCCGACAGCTTGCAGCCGACGGCCGGAAGACCTCCCTTCGCCGGAGTGGCGTCCCTCCAGTTCCGAAGGGGTGTCCATAGAGGCACGGGAGTTCTGGGAGGCCCTGGAAGGCGGTCCGGGAGCGTGCGAACGTCGACATGAAGAGCGGACGCAGCGGCTCAAAGACGACAGCTCCCGACTTGGTCGTGCAGGAGTCGGAACGCTGACTCGAACGATCCCGCGAGGACGTGGTCCACTGCGAGCTTGGAGTTGTTGGTCCACTGCTGGCCTGGCGATGTGCCCCTGGTCGGCGCAACGAAGTAACCTTCGTCTCCTCCGCCCGGAGACGGTCCGACGGCCTCCGCGAGTTCGGGCGGGAGCTCGATGTCTTCGTCGACGTCCCAACCGCCCTCGCCGGCCTCTGCCGCTTCGGGCGCCTCTTTCTCGGTGCCGATGCCGTCCTCGTCCAAGGCAAGTTCAGTATCGTCGCCTCAGCCTTTGAACGCAAAGAGAGTAGAATGGATCTTCAGTTGCTGTCACATGACACAATGCTATCACTAATGCAGAGAGACTATAAGCCAAATAGACAAAGAAAACTTAGTACCTGTACACTTCCCTTCAGTTTACTTTTACTGTAGTCTGCCAAACTGAAGTTTTAATTAGGCTTTGTTTTCAGAGGAAGTAAAGAGTGTGACACAATTAACACAGAGAGGTAAGAGCTGCTTTTTTCATCCTGAAATAGAATAGCTTTTATAAAATTTACCAGTTCACCGGAAGGTGCTTATTCAAATCAATGACCTAAGTGGTCCCCAGGCAGCACATCAGTCCTATTGGCTGGTGTGAGCAATAAAGTGATCATATCAACAACCAATGGCATTCACGTCAAAAGTCGCAGCACGAGTTTCGGTACATGAACAACTGCAAAGATTATTGCCGACTTAAAAATGCATTTCATGTGTGGCAATACTGTCCGATATGGCCAAAGGACTGCCACCAATATTTTCTTTCCCTTCTTCGAACGCCACTGCACTTTGCTTCATAGTGCACAAAGCTGTCAAAGTTGCTGGGACAAGCTTGTGGCTTCATCGAGCGGTTCACTAGGTGAATTGCATGCGCTCGTGCCAGCAACCTTGACAACATTGTACGCAAAGCATCAAATGAGGTATAGGTGGAACCCCTACAAGCAGTTTATTGCCAGAGCACCAACCCTGGTCCCAATGCCACCCACCTTCGGCATCCACCTCGGTGACCTCGGCGGCGATGGCGGTTTTCTTGCCCGACGCGGCGGTGTCGAAGAATCCTCGCGTCACGCTGAGCAGGGGCCAGTTCTCGCCGCACGGCATGATGGGTGGCGGCGGCATCAGCAGCGTGGCGTTGGGATCCGGGGCACCCAGGGCTTCGGGGTTTGCCACCTGCGACTCCAGGGTCTCCGCCTCCTCCGCCAGGCCGTGGGTCTTGGCGCACAGGTAGGCCAGCGACATCTGGCCACAGTTCTGCGTCGGGCGCGGCGGTAAGATGGGCAAGAGTTGGGACTTTGTGGACAGAGTGCGGAGCTCGGCACCGAAACTGCCGCACGAGGCTTCGTCTTCGCGCTATCTGTTTCACAATCGTTCAACGTCTTCAATCTTTAATCAACGTCAAATAATATAAGTTAATTCGAGCAGCTCTAGAAAATACTCCATCTCATCTTAACCCACGAAACATAGAAGCTGCACCAAATTTAATTTTTTTTGATCGAGACTTGAGCCAAGTTAAAAAAAACTGAAAAATTCCAAACATAAAAAGACAATTTGTTCTTTTAAAAAAAAAATGTGAATGTCTTTCCTCAAATAGACACTGCAAGACTGAAGAAAGCCAACCAACCAGCACACCAGATCACTAATTTAAAGGGGCAGTGCAACGATTTTTGTACTTTGAGTAAATACTACTTAGAATGAATCCCCTACGTTTATGAGCTATGAAACTCACCTTACTTTTTCTCCTCGTGCAATGGTAGTCACAAAAAAATTAAATAAAAACGAGCAGCATTCTTTTTCTCAACTCGTAGCCAGAACAAGCAGCCATGTGATCTGGAGCAGATATGTTGCCAATGTTTATCGTAGCCATGCGCTGGGTTGACATAGCACAGGACGCACGCAGAGTTCCCGACACTGTTAGGGATCGGCTATTGTCGTCATTGCAGCGATTGGGCTTCAGCAACTACCCGAATGCTTGTCAAGTTATTGATTACTGCACGCCCAAATCGAGCGCTCACGCAACGCTTGAGTCCAATCTATGAGCCGCATTCAAATGTCGTCACTGGGGACTACATATCGTCACTGGGGCACACAGCGACCCTCAAACGATGTGATCAAGTTCTGCAAAGGAAGGATTGAAAAAAAACGCTCGCCTTCATTCATTAAATTACGCCGCAACATTGAGGTTTCTTGGTCAATGGCGTTGCGTTTCAGTATATTTTAGGTCCCCCGCTAGCGCCATTAAGCTCGTGTACGGTGAAAAACATCCCCACCGAAATCATTGCACCGCCCTTTTAACGCGCATCCCCAAGAACTCCACTGGAGTAAAAGATAGTACAGTCTAAGCTCGTTATAACAGATCTTGATTTTGACCAAAATTTTGGTCTGTTGTAAGAGGATTATGTTATGCAGCTATGAAGTTGAGTCAATGGTGCATGAGGAAAACCAACCGAACCTCACAAGTCGGTATGTTATATCCAAATATCTGTTGTAGCCAGGTCTGTTATAATGAGCTTAGACTGTAGTGATTAATATGCTGGCCTAGGGCTCCCGCACGTTAGCAGTTGAATGCACATCTAGACAGGCAATCGCACGTAAACACCAGCATATGCGAGTAGCGGCGCCTCCCCGGCCATAGATCCCCAGCATACCTTGAGGATCTTGATGCGCTCTGCCACGTCTCCCAGGTAGAGGCGTTGGTGAACTGCCCGCTCGTGTCCTTGCGGATCTCGGCGATTTTGAGCATCTTGCGCAGCTTCTCCAGGTTGCCCGTGATCAAGTAGAGGAAGGACAGCTTGTCGAAGTTCTTGGTGCGCTGGTACGCCATCTCCACCACCTGCGAGGAATGCGTTGCCCACCGCTCAGGCAGGCATATCGAACTCCCACCGACACACCATCGTGTACCATATTTCCTAATGCATAATCCGCAGACTATACACGTAAAAAAGCCAAAATTTCACGTGGTGCTGAACTAGGTATCCACAGGTGCAGACTAAACAAGGATTTTTGCTTTTTGCAGATCGTCCATTACCGTATTTACCCGAACATAAGCCAACCACAGGTATAGGTCGATACCTTTATATTAAGGGGGACACTACCCAAGAGGGAACCCTTTTGAACCTTTGGCTTACTATGAATTAAACTTACAGCATGCTTACACTGGCAGTTGTGAGGCAGAATACAGTGCAAAGTTTCATCTATGCACATGAATTGTAAAATAAATGATAGCCGTTTTTATCAGGAATTATAAAGAATGTTCAAAAGTTGTCACTCTTGGGTAAATAAATTATATTCGTATTCTATTTTATAAATTATAGTCGTTTTTATCAGTTTTTATCGTTTTTGCAAGTCAGCATACATTAAAGGACACATGCAAAGAAAAAAAACTTTTTTTTAAAACAGCCGGGTTGGGAAAAGGAAGTTATAAAACGAATTTACAACGAAAAACTAAATTTTTTAGAGCTATATTTACGGCGCTATACGAATTTGTAGTTGGCGGCCACGGGCGCCACGGGAAAGTGGCCCATATTTATCACGTGACTGGCCCCTATTTGTCACGTGGTACTTGCGCTCTTCGGAAGCTTCCTATGGTCTCGAAAACTTACTTATTCATCTTCGTTTGAAGTGCAACAAAAAACAAAGATGAATAAGTAACTTTTAGAGCCCAAATGAAGCTTTTGAAAAAGCGCAAGCAGATGTGATAGACCTGTGCGCCGGTCAGATGACGGCGGCGGCGCCCCGAAGCAGACGAACTTGTGCGGTGGCGGCGACGGCGGCGTGGAGAAACGCGTTGAAGCGGCGGCGTAAAACGCTCAGCGTGCGGCGGCGGCAAGTACAAATTTGTTTTGTACTTGCCGCGTGCGCACCACGTGACCAGCGGCGGGTGCCAAGTACAAATTTGTTTTGCGCCGTAAATATAGCTCTAAAAATTTTCTTTCTTCTTTGTAAATTCGTTTTATAACATACTTTTTCCATCTAGGCTATTTACAAAAAATGTTTTTTTCCTTTGCATGTGTCCTTTAACATAACAAACAAAAAGAATGTTTTGAAATTTTCTTACAACATAGGGGATGTTAACTTGAGTAATGCGGACAGTTTCAAATACCTTGGTGTCACCATCTCACACAACTTACAATGGCGGACCCATATTGATCATGTCCGCTCTTCGGCATATCCGAGTCTATGTTTCGTACGACAGAAGCTAAATAACGCTACTAGAGACGCAAAGGTAACTGGTTACAAAACATAGATATGTTTTATTTTGGAATATGCAAATGTGGTATGGAGTCCTAGTAAGAAGACAGACAAAAACAAATTAGAAAAGATTCAAAGGTTGGCTGTGCGTTTTGTCCTTTCTAAGTAATGCTGAATCAGTGTGGTCTCCAGCCACTAGAAACTAGATGGAGAATCGCGAAGCTAAAACTGTTTTTTTCCGTCTATAATAGGCAATTAAAAATTGACTCGGAGTTGTATCTGAAAGGGCATAAGCGATCACGAAGGTTAAATCATGACAAGGCGGTTCAGCCATGCTACAATAGAACTGATGTTTTAAATATTCCTTTTTCGCACAAGCAATTGAAGAATGAAACGGTCTTCCACAATGTGTGGTAAACTTAACAGATATGTCTACTTATGAGTTGTCTTTAGAACATTTGTTTTTCCAATAAGAAAAAGCCTGGATGGATGGATGTACTAATATTATTGACAATGTTACATTTTTGTGTGTCGTGTGTCGAAACTATTATAGGACTGTGTATGTTTTTTGTATCAACTGTTCACCTCTCCTGTAATAGGCTTCAAATGAAGGCTGACAGCATTGTTAAATAAATAAAGAAAATAAAAACATACCGACTTTGTTTAGGAAAACTATCGTTTGAAAAATAATGTAATACCCAACGTTTTTCTTCACTAGTCTGCAGCAGAATGCCTGGAGAGTGCAACTGTGAAAACAAATTTCCTAAAAGTAATTTATATTACGCTAACATTGAAGTGAAAAATCAAATACATTTCTTGCCTTTTATGTCGTTGTCAAATTTAATGTCTATTATAAAAGACATTGACAAAGTCAAAAAACAATTCCAAAGTTGCATTGCCCATAAGATTCGTTAGGAAAAACAATGAGTGAGTCTTTCCTTTTGTCCCATTAACAAACGATAGTTTACCTAAAGTGAAATTCATGCCAAAAAGTGGAAAAGAGAAAAATGTATTCAAAGTGCTCCAACCCCTACCTTTTCTTTAAAACCGATGGATTGAAAATAATTTAAAAAAATTAATTACGATATGCAGTGTAAACTAATAAAAATTTCTGGGAACATTCTCTAGACGTTGACAGATGTAAATATGGGATTTTTCAAAATCATATTTTTTTGCAGAATATTTTTTTCTGGGTTGCCTTAAACTGCTTTAAACCTGCCTTAAACTCGCCGAGAATAAAAAATTAATAATTTAAATATAGACCGACCTTTTTTTAAAAAGGAACAGAGGAGACTAAACTATAAATGCCATGAGTATAACACGCTTAAAATAGAGGTACCACTGAAGGCACAGAAAAGAGCGACAAATGAATGGTGCCACCTAGACCCCAGCTACAGGAACCGTTATTGAGTTACCTGATGGTTGCCTTGCATGAGAGCAGCCTCACCAAGCTTCTCCCAGCAATTCTTGTCGTCCAGGGTCCTGGCCGCTTCGAGAGCAACCTACAACACGCGACGGACAAGGGACTGCATCAGACAAAAACCCGAAAAACCTACCTCAGATTCGGTGGCTCTATGATCGGTGATAGGTTCAGAATGTGGCAGAAGCTCCGCCTCCACATGTGCTCATTGCCTTCCACCGGTCCTTGGCCAAGTATGCAACAAATTGCTATTGAAGGCAGAAAGTTTGCACTGAAGGTAGAACATCCATTGCATTCTTAACTTGTCGTCAACTACAGCTAAGACGACCGTCGTTGGAGCAGACGCCCCATTCCTCGAAACACTCACCTCTATGTTTCCGCACTCCAGGGCCAGAGCAAAGCGTGTCTTCTCGTCCTTGACAAAGTGTAGGGCCACCTCGGGGTAGCCTTTCTTCTGGAGGTAGGCAATGATGGACTGGCCCACCAGCTTGGCATTGCGCACCATGTGCAACACCTGCAGGCAACGCAGCGCTCAGGACAACCAGACAACACGCTCGCAAGTGCCAGGAACGAAGGTCGGCATTTTAGGTCACCCTCACTCACCCTCACCCTCACAGCCACACTCACCTAAGCCCCTCACTCACCCTCACCCTCACAGCTACACTCACCTTCAGCCCCTCACTCACCCTCATCCTCACAGTCACACTCACCTTCAGCCCTTCACTCACTCTCACTGAACCTCACGGCCCTCACGCACTCACCGCCCTCACGCACTCGCTGCGCCCTCACGCCCCTCACTCACTCATTGTCCTCACGCCCCTCACCGCCCTCACGCACTCATGGCCCTCACGCCACTCGGGCCCGCTTCAGATGGGGCAATTTCGCCCAGCAAGTTGACGTCGTAACACCAGCAACACGGGCCGCCCGCGTTCACACGCAGCAACCAATTGCTGCAATTTGCCATCATCATCATGAAATTTTATTTTTCTTGCACTATTTAGACACAATTACACGCTATAAACGTGTTTTTATGCATTTAAATCTCGTTGAGAATACTAATGCACCTTTCTGAAACAGCTTATTTCCAAAAACGATCAATTTCAAACCAGAACCAAGTCTTTTGTTGCCATCATCACCGGCACGAGGTATCATATGAAAATATTGCGTCTCAGATTGGATGCAGCCGCTTCAAACATCTTCGAATTGCTCCGAGTTGCTGGCTTGTTTCGAGCCGGACCCGATCTCAGCAATTCGTGTCGATCTGGGGAAAGCTAGGGAACAACCCGCCAGCAACACCGAAATTGCTGAGAAAGTTGCTCTGTATGAAGGGGGCCTCACGCACTCACCGCCATCACGCCCCTCACTCACTCATGGCCCTCACACCCCTCACGCACTCACCGCCCTCACACCCCTCACGCACTCACCACCCTCACAGCCCTCATACCCCTCACGCACTCATGGCCCTCATGCCACTCACCACCCTAACGCTCCTCACGCACTCATGGCCCTCACACCCTCACGCCCTCACCCACTCGCCGCCCTCCCGGTCCTCACAGCCCTCACTCACACTCACATTCATGAATTTGCCTGATTCAGAAACTCACTCACCCTCACCTCACCTGTGAAGATGAGGGTGAGTGAGGGCCCTCATGAGTGAGGTTTGCCGAGGTAGGGCCAGGAACGGCGTCACGCTCGACACCAAACTTCTTAAAGAAACCCAGCACTTCAAAAAGTTCGAAGAAAGTATTTAAAAAGAATAGCAGAAGACAAAATCACACTTCTCAAAAACACTTTTGCATGTGTTGGCCCCCACGCCCGTTTGCCATCGGTGCCCAAAATTCGTGTCCAGCCACACAGCTCAGCCCTAAATTCTAGCATTTGCTCTTTTCTTTTTTTGTTAGAACTTTTAAGATTAATTGCCAGGATCGCAACATCCAGCAGCATGACACGCCGGTCCCTGCAATGCAATATGTTGTCACTTCAAGACCCCTCGAGATGCGTGGGCGGTATGGGTCCTAAACGGATCAGTCAGACACATTGCAGGCACTGCAGCGGAGGAGGCTGCACAGAAAACTGACCTCGTCATACTTGCGGTTGACCAGGGCCAGCTTGAAGCGGTACTCGGTGGGGTCGATGCCCAGCACCCGAGGCCTGCACTCCCGGTCCAGGCAGAACACGCTCGAGTCCTTCACCCGGGTGATGTAGATCGGCAGGTCCAGGGTGCGGATGATCCCGTGGTCGCTGCCAGAGGAACGAGAGCACGAAGAGAGAGCCGTCAGCTTGCACTCGCACCTTTTCGCAGAGTGGAAGGCCGAGTACAGAACCAACCCCGCGCACCACAACACCGTGAACCCAGACTGTTCGAGGTGTCGAGTTCGGTGTCTAACTGGAGGCGTCCGATTCGAGTGTCGGGTTTGAGGTGTCCGATTGAAGGTGTCGGGTTCGGAGTGTCCGGTTTGAGGTGTCCGTTTAGAGATGTCTCGTTCTAGGTGCCGGGTTCAAGGTATCGCAGCCAAGCCCTCTCGTTAGGGCGTGGGAGTGTTAGACGTGTCGAGCTTCAGGTGTTGGGATCGCAGTGTCGTGCGAGCCGTCAGGTTTGTAATTCCCATTTGCACTAGCGTGCGAACGGACAAGCCCATCTGCATTTGGGGGGGGGAGGGGGTGGGGGACCCTGCGACCTACCCATTGGTCAGGGAGTACTTGATGTGGTTGGACGTGGTGTAGACGAAGACGCCCGAGTCGTCCCAGGCCCCGCTCTTGACGCGGGTGCTCTCCTGGACGCTACACAGCACGTCCAGCCTCCGGTTGCAGATGGTCAGCGTGTGCTTCGACAGCAGGGCCACGTGGCTGAGGTCGTTGCTCCACACCACATACTTCACCTTGGCCTTCACAGACGCCAGTTGCCTGCATCACGAGGCGCCCGATTTGGTCACCGCCACAACTTCCAACAAAGCTACGACCCAAATTTTTTGAAGATTCCACTCCCATAAAAAATTTATCGGCTAATTCAGTAACTTAGTAGCAGATAGATTTATAAACAGTTACAGCAGTACATACCAGGATGTGTCACTTGCCAATGAGCACGGGTTACGAAAACATGCGAGATTATTCATCCTTATTAACAAACTCCTTGATTAGATAAGTTCTGCCAAACAGACCCCACATCAAAATGTACAAGCATTTTGTTTGAAGATTACCACTGATAGCATCCTTATTTGCACTCTCAATTGGCACTTTACGAGTGTGAATTAGCATACCTGAGGTTGTTTGACACATGTGGTTGGCAAAGAATGATGTCATTTTTCTTGTGGGTTTGTGGTTTCTGTGCATGTTTCCAGTCATTTTTCAGTTCGTAAGTCAGCACTCAGTCTCTTTGTTTCACTTATCTGCTATCCCTAGACACCGATATCTTTTTCAGTAATTCACTAATAACTAGCCCAAGTGGGTACTCTTCTACAGATCCAATTAGTCTGCAATATGAACAAGTCGACTGCAGCAGACGTACCTGCCCTGGGTGACGTCGAAGAGAACGAGGCCATCCGAGTCGCGGAGCAACAACATGCCCGTACCGGCATAGAAGATTTCGTCGCAGCTCGGAGTCTGTACTTTCTTGTTCACCTCGTTCTTCATGTTCTTGATCACCACCTATGTGCATCGGAGGATACAAAACCCCTGGTGACTGAATATGTTTGTACAGTGAGTTGCGCATTATTTAAAGAAATCATGGCCCTTTTGCCATCTCCCCTTGCCTCTTAATTCATCATACAATGCAAAGCTTAGCTTGCAAGGACAGTCTCTCAGAAGGTGCCAAACTAATGCCCCCAAAACAGATATTTACGTTGATCGTACGGATAAATTCGGTATATACATAGAATGTGTTGGTTTTTGCTAGGTCTGCTTAGAATCCAGCAAAGTTCTGCTTCTTGTGTCAGCGACATTTGTGCCTACATTCCACACCACTCTCTCCCTCGTAAGTGCCACAACATTATACGGAGCACCTCTCACCTTTTCTGGCTCCTTTAAATCTTCTTGCCACATTACAACTCGTGACCTGGTTATAAGGTATGGTCATGTGGTTGCCTATATGCTTACACACCTTCTCCAGAGGCCCTTTTAAATCTGTTCCACGACGTCAAATCATGCGACATGGTCATAATTGTGGTCACGCAGTTACCCATAGCCATTGGTATAGCTAAGTAAACATTGCTTCACCAGCTTCCCCTTACATTTGTAGACTACTTGCCGATGGACCCCATCTTGCTTGATTGTGCTGGTGTCGATCATGTCATTGAAACATTAAGATTGTCGTCTTCAGCGGGAGTGGACGGTGTTAATTCGAAGTTTTTGAAAAATACTAAGCATTACTCTTCTATCATTTTAACTAAACTTTTTGATCAGTCCATTAGAGATCATGTTCTCCCTTTAGATTGGAAGGTGGGGAAGGTGGTTCCCATTCACAAGACTGGTGACAAACATTCCCCTTTAAATTATCGCCCAATCTCTATAACCAGTGTTCCTTGCAAACTCCTTGAGCATATAATATTCTCCAACCTCGTCAATTTCTTAGAATTTAACAACTTCTTCTGTCCATCCCAACATGGATTTCGAAAAACATTTTCATGCGAGACACAGCTTGTATCATTCACACATGACCTTCACTGCATCCTGGACCGAGGATCCCAGGCAGACTGCATTTTCCTAGATTTCTCCAAAGCGTTCGATAAAGTATCTCATAAACTACTTCTTCTGAAACTGTCCAAACTTAACATAGATGCTAACGTTCTTGCATGGATTCAATCTTTTCTATCATTGCGGTCACAATTTGTTACAGTAAATAATAGTAATTCTTCCTTTTCGTCTGTGGCCTCTGGGGTTCCCCAAGGATCTGTTTTAGGACCTTTACTTTTTTAATATATATTAACGACCTCCCTCTTAATGTTTCCTCGTCTATTTGTTTATTTGCTGACGACTGTGTGATTTACCGTGAAATACTTAATGATCAGGATAACATCATGCTTCAGTCTGACATTAACGCTATCTACCAGTGGTGTGACGTATGGTCTATGACGCTTAATACTAACAAATGTAAGTCCATGCGTGTATCTCGGCAGTCACATGAAACTCGGAACTACTTTCTTAATCAGGCTCAGCTTGACACGGTATCTTCTTACAAATATTTAGGTGTACATATAACTTCTAATCTCTCATGGAAAACACATGTACAGTATATCACATCTAATGCTAACCGTATGTTAGGCTACCTCAGACGTAACTTTTCATTGGCACCTGTTTCCCTCAAGCTAATTCTTTATAAAACTCTGGTTCGACCGAAGTTAGAATATGCAGCCTCTGTCTGGGATCCGGGACAAGCCACTCTCATCACCGCGTTGGAAGGCATTCAAAATAGATCCGCTCGTTTTATTCTTTCTAATTATCATTATACATCTAGCGTAACTTCTATGAAATCTACTTTGTCACTCCCGCCCCTCTTCCTGCGACGTAAGCTTTCACGCCTCTCTTTATTTCACAAATTTTATTTTTATAACTCTCTGCTTCGCGACAAATTAATCACTCGTCCCTTTTATATTTCTGCTCGTCATGATCATCAGCACAAAGTTGAGGTACCAGTCGCTATCACATCTACATTCCAATCTTCTTTCCTTCCTCGCACATCCCTCGACTGGAACCACCTTCCCGGACCAATTGCATCCATAACTGACAGTGCACTTTTTAGGTCTGCTCTTACTAATAACTTTTTTGTTGAGTGTGAATAACCATACATTACAGTGTTTTGATCCCAACTTTGCTCTCCCCTCTGTAATGCCTTCGGGCCCTGAGGGTAAAGCAAATAAATAAATAAATAAATAAACTGAGTTGCAGAGCGCCAGGCTCCGAACCTTAGTGTCCTGGGTTCGATTATTGTTGAGGAATGTTCGAAATTTCATCCTTTCCTCGAGTTGCCGTATTTTAAGGTGTGTAGGTCAAGGTGCTCTTATAAATTTTCGTCGGTGCGTCTTATACAAGGTAGCAACATATATGCGTTTTTTTTTTAATGTATGGACCTTACCTGTGCGAATATGCAACAGGATTTTTGTTTCTCATTTAATTCATCGACTAGCATTAAAAGTGGCTCTCGCTTGTGCATGTATCACGATAACAATACACATATGCAACCTTATCAATGCAGTTACCCGGACCGACCTGACAAATATATCATTGCAGCTGATACAAAGGTGCCACTCACACACCAACCTTTTTGTGAAAACACCGTTACAGACTACATATAGAACACCGCAACCTATAGACCAGAAAATATGGTAATAGGTTTTGGGGTGAAGCTCCTGAGGGCTAGCCATGTCCGTGTGTCCGTCCGCCGTAGGCCGGCGTCGGGTGCTCGTGCTTCTGCTCGTGAGATCACGTGCTCACGAGCACGTGAGCACATGCTCACGTGCTCGTGTAGGGCAAAAAAAAATTGGAAAAAAAAGATGAAAAAAATTATGAAAAAGAAAAAGAAGAAAAAAAGAGTAGGGGTTCTGAGATGCCATCCCATCTGTCTGCTTAAAAAAAGAAAAAGAAGAAAACCACACATTCTCCTACTGCCATGAATGAAAAGGACCGAAAAGCTCGGCATGCAGCGCCTCAGCGTCTACGTAGACAGCAAGCTGCTCCGGAGACCAGGGCGCGAGAAGCTGCTGCACAGCGTCAAAAACGCCAAGCGGACCCGGAGTTGAGAGCTCGGGAAGCGGCGGCAAAGCGTCAACGCCGACAGCAAGCAGCAATACCTATGACCAAAATCAGTATCATCAGCACCACCCGAGCTTCGCCCCAATCAACATCATTCACCACGTGGAGATGCGGTCATTTTTTTTCTTAAACTTTGCGTTAGATATTTTGCGAGGGTTTTTTCGTAACGGGTTTTCGTGGCATTTGGTCACATTTTCCTGGGCGATCCTAGCCTTTGAACACATCCTATATGTTTAAAAAAAAGAGCGCAACGAACGAAGAGGTGAACCACGTTGTGGCTCCGGTCGAGCACCGCAAAGCGGTTGCGCACCACCCAGACGTGTTCCCAGCCTTTGAACACATTCTACATATGTTTAAAAGAAAAAAGGAACAAGCGAAGGGGTGACCCGACGTTGTGGCTCCGGTCGAGGACCGCGAACCGGTTGCGCGCCACCCAGACAGGCGTGAGCCCTGAGGACCTCTTGCCCTCCACCAGGTCCGGGTTCTGGGAGTCTGAGTCCTCGGCACGGCGCACAAGTCGTACGTGCTGTTATCCGGGTTCGGGTGCGGGTGTTTAGCAACACCGCATTCTCGGCAGGGTTGTACGACATGCTGTCGAAGAGACACGCGGGAAAGTCGCGGTCACTCAAAGTTAAAGCCCAAGGTTTCCGTCCTAACTGATGAAAGACGCTACACTCTTTTCCGGTATTGCGTAATCATCAATAACAATGCATTTTTTTTTTTTTTATTACAGATATGTTACACATATCTGTGAGTAGACCTAAAGCTAGCTGTCTTCCTCTCCACTGCACTCGTCGAACACATTCGAATGCGAAAGCCAAATGCCAGACGGCGTGCATTCCGCACTCTAAGTTCAACGAGTGCAATGGGGACAAAGGCAACTAGCTTTAGGTCTAGCCATTATTCATTTTAATCCAAGCTCGGCGTTCTGCCATCCCGGCGTGCTTTCGTCTCCTCCTTAGTTTCTTGGTGCATAGTATTACATACATTATGGTGTATGACTGTTCCGAGCACAATTCCATCGAGGCGGCTTGTTTCCTTTTCCAACGATTATGATATCAGTACTTACCAGATAGATAAACAAAGAAATGACCAACAGCAGTCTCGCGAAGCAGTTCAGATTTGTCCGACCAGTCGAACCAGTGGAAATTCCTCAGAATAAGCGCGAAGATATGAATATAGTGAAGTAGCATTAAAGCCTGCTAGCAACTCCAACATTGGCATTTGCGGTACTGGTACGTATATAGTGAACCTTGTTCCGGAACTACTGACTTTACTATAAGAGGTTCTACAAACAATGTTTACCATGCCCTCTGAGCAGTCTCCCTGCTGAATTTTTTTCCAACCTGATTGATACGAAATGCGAAACATCAGGAATATTAAGCGACCTTTCAATGCTTGGTATAAAGAAGGAGCTTTCTGCTCTGGCGTCGGCAGCACGAACTGCAGGTTTGGCCTTGGCACGTGCAGCACATCGGAGGCAGGGAACAAGAGTGAGTTTCACCTGAAGACGGGGCTGCGGCTACCGCCACGGAACTGGAGCAGTACCACGTCCTTGGAGGTGGTGAAGTCCAGCCTCCGCAGGTGGCGGTCCTTGCAGTAGTACAGCAGGTTCCCGTGCAGAGCAAACGCAGGTCGTTCGCGCTCCAGCTTGAACAGGATCATCCCTTGGGGAGAGGGAGCAAAGTGCCGCTGTCGTGGCCACGAGCGGCAATCTCTGACCGAGAACGCCGCTGCCCAATATGCAACATTCCAGCAGTGAAATATAAACTCAAAGGAAGGACGTTCTGCCACCTATCATCAATTTTAAAGAATCTCAGCAGCATCCGAAAGCAAACCGAGTGTTTGGGTTCATGTCGCTCATACGCTTAGCGTGCAAAAGTCAGAACTGCAGACCACAGTGTTGTCTACTTATAAACTAAGTTATACATTAAAGGGGGATGCAATGATTTTTGTACACTTTGTGCAAATACCGCTTAGAACGAATCCCCGACGTTAATGACCTCTGAAACACCCGTTCATTTTTCACCACACGCAATCGAAGTCACAGAAAAAAATTAAGAAAAACGAGCAGCGTTCACCCCTCAACTTGTAGCCAGAACAAGCGGCCACGTGATCTGGAGCCGATTATATGCCGCCAATGTTGATCATAGCCACGCGCTGGGGTTGGCAAAGCACAGGACACGCGCCGAGTTCCAGACATTGTTATGGTTCGGCTATTGTCATCCTTGCAGACGATTGGACATGCAGGGCCACTACCCGAATGCTTCTCGAGCTATTGATTATCACGAGCCCAAATCGAGTGCCCACGCAATGCTCGGGTCCAATCTATGAGCCGCATTCAAATATTGTCACTAGGTGACTGCGCCCAGCTAACGTCATCAAGTTTTGCGAAGGAGAGATTGAATGAAAACGCTCGCTTTTGTCCTTGAAATTACACTGCAACAAAGGAGTTTCTTGGCCAGTGGCATTGCGTGCGAGTATCCTTGAGACCCAATAGTGCCAGTAAGCTTGTGTAAAGTGAAAAAAACATTCCAATTGAATATCGTTGCACCGCCTTTAAGCGCTAAGTCAAAGTTACATGCTGTCACACACAAGACGCCCTCCCTCCCCACAAAAAAGTTTAATGTGTTTTTTTCCACCGCAAAAAATTTTTGCATTGCCGAATGCTCATTTTTTGTCCAAATGTGGAACTAGTGGTCCGAACCAGGTGCCAAAGTTTCAGCACTAACCATTACCTTATTCAAAAGTTCTAAGTGATTTTCTGAAATTTTCAATGGGAAAATGACGGCCGACAGAGCTCTAGAATACATGGAGCTAAATACCAAAAACGGGTAGAAATGGGCCCCATTTTCCGATTGAAAATTTCAGAAAATCAGTTATAACTCTTTAAATAATATACCGGCTCCATTCCGAAACTTTGGCCGCTGGTTTGGAAAGCCCTCTGCTACATTTGGGTAGAGAAATGAGTGTTAGGCAATGTTTTGTTTTTTCTTGCGATAAACAAAAAACTAAATGTTTTCGGGGGGGGGGGCGGGCGATGTACTATCTCATATACCAAGCTGCTTGTTACCTAATAGTCAAGTAACATATTAGCTCATGTAATAAGATATGCCTAATTGAAGTTCCTTGCAAAATTCCGATGTCAGGTTGCATGCTAAAACACACTACACTAACTACATCACAAGACATATACTGACTCGTGATAAATTGCCTGTTAGACATGCACGCTACATAATGTGACAAGTCGTATATATCACATATTAATCACGTGCAAGTATATCTGTACTGCGATGCATGGCACAGCTAGTCATACGGCAGCCTTTGCTAATAAAAGCCGGATTGCCGATATAAAATAAATCATGATGTAGAATAGCCGAGACTGTGCTAAAAGCTGAAACTTGGTTGAAGGAAAAACTTGGTTGAAGAAAACG
>JAZHYW010037883.1:0-19548 GCA_037355805.1 Ixodes ricinus | reverse complement strand
ATGAACGTCCACTCACACAACGACTTGACACCCTGACGTCACGTCAAGTGACTACTTTTCAAAACGTCCGGTCACGTGGTAGAGTGTCACAACGTGGTGTCACGCGACTCCGTGAAGTCACATGACCCGGACGTCGCGTGACGTCACGATGAATAACGTCACGTGACATTTCGAAGTGACGCACTGATGTCACGTGATCTCTTGACCTGACACAGTGATGTCACGTAATGTCAGAATATCATGGTGCATCACAACTTGACACCTTGTCGTCACGCCATGTGACTACATCCCATGACGACAGCTCATATAATGTTAATCAGTAAAAAAATACGTTCTTCCTTACCAGCACCGAATGTGTAACGTCTGCTAATGAAATTTTAACAATCGCTCTTGAGGTACTACATTACATGGGTTATTTAAACTTTTCAGTTAAAGGTCGCTGCAAATTTTTTATTTATCTATTTGAACTTTAATGTTTCCCCAGATTTAGAGCAATGAAGAGACATGTGAGACGCATACAAGTTATACACTTGTGTTTTCCTCTTACGAATATGTATTGCAAGCACCCGCTTCGACGCTCCATGCATATATGTACTGCGTGCGGAATCGGGCGCAGCAGTTACCGGACAATGAATGAAGACATATGTTTTACACAGAATATGTTGTTTTTCATTCCAAATGTTGAAAAGTAAGACTTCAAATTAAAACACCATAGAATATACCATTCCTCATCTGAGATAAGCCTGGAAGCGACCTGGATGCCTATCCATCTTAATGATCGAGATTTACCACATATTGGTCAAATGTCCAAAGCAATCCTTGACACTAACTTGTGCATAATTGATATCCTTTCAGTAACGGAACTCACGGTTCAGTAGGAGATGAGAGGAACATTAATATTCTTAAGGTTACATCTACTGCATGGAGCGTAACCCTCTGAAGCGCACATAAGCGGATGAGCAGGGTGCAATCCCAGCCATCGAAATCTTTATTCTCATATCTTTAGCTACCCTGCCTTGATGTCTTCAGTTAATATCTAGGAACGTATATAGTGTTCTGGTGTAGAATGTTGCAGAACCACGATTATGTATAAAAAGAGCCATACCCATGTAGCATTCTCTCAGCTTTGCGCGAGCGTTTAAATCTGCTGCCAAGCTAGGATTGGAGCCTACAACGCCATTTCTTTCAATTCGTTTTTAGGTGCAAATTTTTCAATAAACATTGAGTTTTCTTTTAGTTACTCGACGCCTTATCATTGTTGTACTTGGCTGCACGCAGAAAAGGACCTTCGGTAGCAATGTTTGACCATCAGTATATATTCATATACCAATTTTTTACTGGAGCTTCAAAAACACGAGGAAAATAATTACACATGCCGACACTTTATTTGATATCTTTGTTTAATCAAGGTTATATTTCATCATGTTATGATACATAATATATAAAGGTGCCTCGCCAGTGGCCGAGACTATTGAAAAAAACAAATTCACGCACCGACGTGATTTCTTGTCGAATAATTTATTTATTTGCTGTAGAGTTTCCTTTCTTATCATTTGACGCGGTATCTAAAAATATTAACAACTCAAATACATTTTTTGGTACAAAAGTTAGACGTATCACCCAGTCCTTCGCGTGTATCAATTTAAATATCACCTGATAATAATCTGCGTCCGCGACAGAAAAAGAACTGTGTAGGAAAATGGAGCAACGCTGCCGGGCTGAAATCTCAGCATTTAGCCACCTTGCTTGCAATTCTTGATTTCACCATTTATTTCAGAGCGAAACTGAAAAAAAAGCTATATGTTTATGAAAATATAGCCTATGCGTTGCATGATTCACCTTGAGTCATAAATATCATCTACATTTGGTGAGGAGTAACTCCAAGTGAATAATTCCATTTCTTAGCCTTTCAAGTGGTACATTTTAAAGGAAAAACACTTGATTGTATTTCTTCATAGTCTTTCACAGAGCGACGACGAATAACACATTATTTACGGCATAGGCATCTAGAGGTTAGGTTACTTCTCTCACCAGAATCTTGAATATAAAAGGTACGTAACATTGTTTTGTCGCTCACCCAAGGACAAACACGTAAGATAATTTCCTCGCACCAGCATGCAGTTCTTACAACTTCGCGTAAAATGAAATATATTCCCAGAAAGTAAAGGGAATCGCCCGCCAATCTCTTCAGGATTCAATTAGTATCTCACCATCAGTTGTGAATCTTTGCACATCGCGTCCTTAGAGAGAGTGTAGAACCGCGATTGACGTCCATCAGGACTCCGATTGCGATCCGCCTCCAGGAATCCCGCTCTCGGGGTCTTTCCGGTGCCCTTGGGGGTAGTCGGCCGCCGCAACACTCCTCGACCAGTCCCCGTATAAAAGGCGCGATACTCGGCGTTGCCTCATTATCAATCAGAAAGCAGCGAAGCAGCCAACACAGACGGTAAGCGTCACATTTATTCTAGTGAACACAGCACTTGTGCGCGTCCATCGTTTCAACGGAAAGTAAAAAAAAAGGATCAGTTTGAGGGGTCAATATACTGCGCTTGGGCACGACATTTCCTATTTGATGTTAAAATGAATAGAATTAAAAAATAAACAGACCCTCCTCAATTGACGTTAAACCGAATCATATGATCAAGGAGAAAATCAAAAGAATAGGCGAATTCCAGACTGTGTGAGGCAGCAATTCAACGTCTGCTGGTGTGATGCATCTAAAGGCCCGTTCACACTCTTGCAACCGAGTACGACCGAGAGAGACGAGACTTGTGTAAACCTCTTAATATTTCTTAGGACGAGGGAACAGACTGGCACTCCAGCGCCATCTATGCGGTGACCCTGGAACTGCATTTCACAGGAGCGAAGGTTTTGCGGGATTTCCGAGGTCAAATGTGCGTAATGCCTATAAGAAAAGCTCGTTTATAACGTTGACAAAAGTTTTTCGAGCCAGAAAAGAAAGGATAATTTGCGATAGAAATAGAAAATATGCCGGACCGCCAAGTTTACACTGCTACCCAATAGATGGCGCCGGTGTGTCCTCTCGTTGTAAGAGGTTTTAAGGAACCCAGTTTTAAGAGGTCGCAAGAGAGTGAGCGGGCCTTAACACTGTTCCTTCAACTGCTATCGCAAAAATCTACTAAGCTACTTTTTGTTCAAAATATTTCCAGGTTATTTGATGGGCTTGTGCCTAGTATTTGCTGGGGAGAAAACATGCGGGCATTTACTTGAATGTATAAAAATTTCAACATGCCCAGAGGCAATAATAAAATATAAATTGCAACTTTAGTATATTTAAAAAAACAGAAAATTAAGCATACATTCTTTATCCATTTAAAAGACCAATTTGATGAGACACTTTTAAGCGGCGGTGCGGGTTTCGCAGAGGCTGAGGGGACATTGCTTTGGGGTGAAAAAGTAAAGTAACATTTCTTCTATTATATCTCTGAAAACAGGGTGGCTCCGGCCTAGGAATGCTTAACGCCACCGCATAAAATGCTTAGGCTACTGGGTATTTCATTTTGCAGGAGGCTGTATGCTCATCCAAAAGCTTTAGCGCAGTTTTGTCACTCGGAAACATTTTCAAGGGGAGTAAGAATAGCCAGCAATTGTTTGTACAAACCAATCTCAAAGTCTACTTCTATTCAGCTTCTATTAAACTGTCACGAATATATTAAGGTATCATGCTTATTCATTCTCGTGTTTCTGTGCAGAAACTACCATCAACATGATGTCCAGCAAGACCATCCTCGTGGCCTTAGTCGTCCTCGCAGCTCTGTGCAGCCTGGCGGTTGCTCAGTATGGCCGAGGATTCGGAGGGGTCGTGGCTACGGAGGCGGACGTGGCTTCGGTGGAGGCTACGGAGGCAACCGTGGCTTCGGAGGAGGCTACGGAGGAGGACGTGGATTCGGAGGAGGCTACGGAGGAGGCCGTGGCTTCTACGGCTGATGTGAACTCTCATATTCAGATGGGATGTGAATATGTAAACTTTGCATTGTACATGACATGACAAAATCGCCAATACACTCAACTCTTTGGTCAAGTAATAAAATATCTCCCAAAATTATTTATAGTGGCGCGTACCTTTCGAAAATTCCTTTCCCTGTTATTGTGGAACTGAGTTGCATAAGAATTGAGAAACCGTTCTTCGAAAAGCGCCTGCACACCTATACGAATTGTTTCAGGAATAATATGAATAGTAAATGTTTGCTAAATCCTCACTTGCGTGAAACCGATGTTTCTTGCTTTAAACTGGGCGCTGCATCACAATTATATAAATATGTAAGTAAAAGATCCGTACTTTTCGGAGTTGCTATGCTAAGAGCTTATTGTGTGTACTACGACAGTTTCGCCGAGAGGCTCGGCTTCGTCAGGAGATGGCATACATGTGAGGACGTCAGGCTGCGCAGAGCAGTAAGCGGCATATCGGGCGAGAAGGGCGTGATATCAGGAAAAATAAAAGTAAAAATACATATAAAAAAGGCAAACATATAAAAAAAAATCAAAGGCGCAGTTAAAAAACAACAACAACAACAGAGGTTTGACTTGAGTGCTTTTTTACGGTAGGGCGGCCGGTTTCAAAGCTAAAAAGGGCATATATGATATCTCCACAATGCGGTGGGTAGAATAGGTCATAAACGAACAGCACGGGCTCTGGGACGACATCTTCGGTACTAATTACAGGTAAGGATAAGCCGATGTGGGCGTCCGCTCTCCGCGACGGTCACCCCGCCTCCCCTCGGGCGCCGCATGCCGGGGAAGCGAGGGGAGTTATTAGGAGCACATCGCGGGGAAAGGAGGGGCGTGGGGAGGGGGGGACGGGGCAACCTTTCCACCACTTTGGAGGTTGCTGGCTAGTTGTTCCCTAGCTTTCCCTAGATCGACACGAATAGACTACCTCGATAAACCCCTGCATGCAACACTGCGCGCGTTGCACTCTGGGAACTGTTGGGCCAGGGAGGAGAGTGGCATGGTTTCGGTTTCGATCGACACGTCGACAAGAGATTATATACAGAGCGTATCTCATGTTTCCTTGTTGTTTTGAGATCGTAATTTTTGGTCTCTAAACTAACCTAAATGGCCAGACCTCGAGGCTTTAGCACAAGCCCGATACGTATAGCTTAACCTAAAGGGGCCCTGCAAGGACTTTTTTATTGGTTTTTAATATGCACCGCACCTGAGCGCACTGAACGTAGTAACTTAATGAAACTTTTCTTTTCTCGAATTTCGCTTAATTTTAAAAGTTATAGGCAAAATAAAATTACAAAAAACAAGCAAAATATAACCTCCTTCATGACGTCCTGGGTTGCTTGAGGGGCCGTGAACTAGAGGACGGGTAGTGAGCTCAGCGAGCGCTCACGGTTGCCGCACTCCGTGTCGACGGCTCGAGAGGGCGCCACTAAAGCATGTTGTGGATAGGCTGTATGAAGCGGGCAGCCAGGGCGGCTTGCATTGAATTTGCTGCGAGATTAAACACTAATTTGGCATGACAATTCATTGGCCACAAAAGACAGCAAACACGGGGTAAAGATCAGTTCAGAATGTGAGCCACTTCGCGCTGCCATACCGCCAAAGGGCCGAACCGCAAGCGAAAGCTGCTCGCCGAAGGCCTTCGGAACGCTCGGAACCGGTCGGATCCTCGACTGCAGCGCCGCCGCGCACATCCGGGACCTTTCTACGCTCGCCGCTCGTCGGGGCCTGATCCCACTACACCTTTCTAGTATGCGCCGCCTTTTTGCTTGGTGGCGTATATGTCGACGTTTCATTTCTTGTTTCCGTACTTTATAAACTGCATTTGTTTCTTTTCTGATCTAAAATACTGATCAAAAACTACTTTTATAAATAATTGAAACGGCTCGCGCCAATATATTTTGTATTTCGACAAAAAAGAAGCTTTTAGCGGCTCTGACCAGTAGAAAGGCCAGGACCTAAAACGTCACAATGTCGTCACATATTGCGCGCTTTCGGCACCGTGGGTCGCCCTCGTAGGTGGAGGAGGTTTTCGCGTCGTCCGGTTTAAAATATGACGCACTGATATTTAGTTGCTCTCTCCGTTCCCGCTGGCTTGCCCCAACCCCAAGAGACGTGGAAACCACAAGAAAGGTAGACGCTTAAATTTGATTGCAGCGCACCCTTAACACATGCTTGTTGTATTTTTGTACTCCAGCGTTTCTGTTAGCGTTTCGAGGTATGTGAACGAGCCAGTGCTGGGAATCTCGACACAGCGAAGCTCGGGGATCTTGATTGTGTACGAGTCAAAAGCTGTAACAACCAATAAGTATGCACACATCGAGCTCCCACCTTTAAATTAGTGTTACTGGTCAGGAAGTTTATTTGTATTGTGCGTCCATAGACGAAATATAACTTTTTGCAATTACTGTTACTGTTTTTCTTAATACGCCTGAGTATGGAAGGTAAAACTCGGAGGCGCCATTAAAAAGCTCAAATCGAACACACTTCTTATCTCTTAAATGCACTGACCCGCAGCACTGCACGAAGAGAAGTCCCACCCATGCATTTATTCCACTAATATTCAACATCGCGTATGCGCATAAAGTTATTTCAAAATCACATAGGCACATTCGCACACACAAACCGTTTTAAGAAAGCTAAAGTTGAGCACTTGTGTGAAGAATGTTGCACCGCTCGCCGGAAGTGCGCCGGACGGGCGTGAACACCTACGAAGTGCGCCAAACGAACGAAGATATTCAAAGCGAATTTTACGGTTGCTAATGGCTATAATATTTTTTATGCGTTTGCTTTCTTCCTGACTGATATGCCGAGTCAATTTCAGACACCCCGTTCAGACACATCTGGAGCGTCAGTAAAAGCTTGTCCACAAATGCTTAGCGAGGAGGAGGGGACGCTTGTTAGAACCTCCGTCGTAGCTAGCCGATCTCAGAGTTTGCGAAAACTTAATCTCTTATCAGCATAAATTTTGAGTGGGAGATATATGATGACACGAGGAAGACATCATAGTAACTTTTGTGCAAGTAGTGAGGTCGAATTTATTGCGTTTCCTTAAAAGTTCATGCGTAAACGCTGGGCTCAACGTTGATACTAGTAGGAAGCGTTTTATTGAAAAGGAAAGCCTGAACAGTTGGCCACTAGTAAAAATGGGGGCGAGTCAGTTCAGGGTTTGGGAATGGTTTAGAGGAGGAACAGATTAAAAGAAAAGAGACAGAGAGAGAGAGAGAGAGATAAGGACAAAGGGAAGGGGTGGATGACTGTCACTTGTTGTCACTCAGCACTTAAGGTCGGGTACTTGGGTTTATAGGCGGTCAAATAATTCTGTCGTTCTAAGAATGTGAGGAGACGAGCGAATGATTTAGAAGCGGTCCCGGCCGGACCCGGGGGAAAAAGAATTTCCACTGTAGTGGCATGTGCGACGCCGGCGTACTACAGGCCGTCGAAGAGGGATTTTCTTTCTTTTGTTAACGTCGGGCAGTCCCAGAGGAGATGGTCAAAGTCTTCAGGAACATCGCAGGTTGGGCAGTGGGGGTCGACGGCAGAGTTTATGCGGTGGAGGGCTTTTGCCGTGAAGGCACATCCAGTGCGTAGCCTGTGCAGCAGGGAGGCGCTGGCTCGCTGTAGCTTCGGTGGGACACGTGCGAGAGGTTTTCTGCCAGAAAACCCTGGGTCCAGGTGATGAAGGATTATTTCTTGATGTATAAGTAGCTTGGCTTCGTGTATTTTAGGTACTGTTATTACTGGGACATCAAGGTGATGAGCCGCTGTAGCGAGGCGGTCAGGAGCCTCGTTGCCCGAGATGCAATGTGCGAAGGCCACCACTGAAAGGTTAGTTGCCAGCCCTTTGTTTGTAAGCTTCTCGCAACGTGCGCGACGAATCGAGCGTATTGCGGTGCTTCTTCGAGACGATCTAGCTGTTGCAGCGCCATCCTAGAGTCTGTGAGGATTAACGCTTTGCCACATTGAGGGAGGTTGCTAAGAGAGTCAAGGGCAAGCCAAAGTGCCAGTTCGGCAGTTGTCGACGTAGTATAAAAACTTCCTGGACTCGGTCATGTTCAGCTCTGGCATACACATGGCAGCAGTAGACGACTTACGGCTGTGAAGCACAGAGCCGTCGGTGTATACCCGCAGCCAACCAGCGAAGGACGTTTCTACGTGGTCTTCACCAAGGCTCTGGACTACTGGTTGGGCTGTGCTCCGTTTACTTTTGAGAGCGGGAACAGACTTATTGATGTTTAGTGGTGGAGCGTATGGCTGTGGTGTCGTATAGATAATGTCTCGGTCATCAACGAGTGCTCTGAACTGTGCTGCCAGATGTCCGAGGAGCGAGAGTGGACGCTGATGAAAACGCTTTAGAAGTGGACCTGTTGATTGACAAGATGACAGTCTCGCAATGTGACGAAGTGTCAGCTCTTTGCCATGATTTTCAACGTGATTTACCCTGGCTTCCACTAACGTTAGATTATTTGGGGGTATCTTGGTAGGCCCAAGCATAAACGAATTGCGACTCGTTGAAGAGTCTCTATAGCCGAAGATTGGGTGGTTCTGGTACGGACCAGCGGTAAGGCGTATTGAAGCCGTGAGAAGATGAGCCCTCTATAGAGCTTCATCATCATGGCCTGCGGTGTTCCCCACAACTGCCCATAATAATTTTGATGGCATTGAGATGCCGGCGACACCTTATGATGGTTGTCTTCACCGCGGGGCGCCAGGAGACGCGATCGTCTGACAGGAACCCCAGATAGGTGTATGTTCGGACTCGTGTCACATAAGACCCGTCGATGGTATAGACCAGAGGTGGCCAAGCTGCGGCTCGCGAGCCGCATGCGGCTCTTCGCGCCTCCGTCCACTACCCCCCCCTCCACACACACACACACACACACACACACACACCCGCCTCCCCCTCCGGGTCACACGAGCACTTCCCCAAAAAGAGAACTGCAACGCGTTTTAAATCGACACAGGCAGCTGTTTGATAGTCTTGTGCTACTGCTACATTACGTACAGTTGGACTGCTTTTGACTCGGATAGATTGAAATTAGTTCGAGTTTCGTTTATAGCATGGACAAAAGTCCCCTTTTTCTGCCTTTCTTCTTCCATGCGGCTCTTGGAAGTTTCATGGTTTTGTTCGCGGCTCTTAGGCCGAGTCAGCCTGGCCACCCCTGGTATAGACCCTGTTCAGAGATGATCTGCCCGACGGATGATATTAAAGGACTGCGGTTTTGGAAGCGGAAAGCGTAAGCCCTAGTCTTGATATTTCGTTTCCTACTGCTGTTAAGCCTTGCTGGAGGGTTCGCTGAATAATGCTGTATGCGTTAGTAGGAGCTGTAGCCCAGAGGGCAAAATCCTCAGCGTAAATTGCCATATTGATAATCGGCGATTGGCTGTTTATGCGTCGTAAGACGTTTGGGAGAGCTGCCATTACTAGACTGAATAGAAATGGGCTTATGACGCTGCCTTAGGGAACGCCTTGAGCAACGTTGCGTAGTGAACTGAGCCTTCCGTTTAGGCGAACACGCATTGTGCGCCCACTTAGAAATGCGCGTATCAACGCCAGCGCCCGGCCTGATACCCCAAACTTGAGAAGTTGAGCAATGATTGTTGTATGAGGAACAGCGTCGAACGCTTTCTTGATGTCAAAAAAATGACCGAGGAGGCTTGGAGCATCGCCTTAGCTTGCTCCATATCTGACACAAGGTCGCAAATTGCATCTGTTGTGGATCGATGTCTTCGGAAACCACAAAGCTGGTGAGGTAGGGCACCAGAAGTCTCAAGTTGCCAGTCGAGGTGTCTCAGAACCATTCGCTCCAGAATCTTTCTGAGGCCTGGTTCACACTTGCGAATCGGCGGGCGAATCTGCGAGAATTCGGCCGCCGGGCGTAGCGTCCGCTGTGCATTGCCACGGCCGATTCCGCATCGGCGGCAGCGGATTAGCTGTAAGTGTGAACCAGGCCTGAGGCAGCAAGTGAGAGAGATTGGCCTGTAGGAGCTCGTTTCACATGTGGGTTTTCCTGACTTGTGTATCGGAACGACCCCAGATGTCAGCCAGGCGGGAGGGAGTACCGACGTTCTCCAGATGTTGTTTAGGTACGCAAGGAGTCCTGGGAGGGCCGTAGTGTCAAGATTCCGCAGTGCTTGAAAAGTTATTCCATCAGGACCTGGCGCGCTCCGTTTGCGAAAAGTGCAGCGAATAGCATTTTTTAGCTCCCGCAGCGTGAAATCCGAGTCGCTGGAGGACGAAGGTGGTGGCCGGAGCTGGGGGAAGGTCGTGCTGCCTGTGACAAATCCAGGAGCAGTTACAGGAGCAGAAGTGAATTCATCGGCGACCAGCTCTGCCGCTTGAGCCACGGTGATGTTCTTAGCGATGACTATGCCACGAGCTGGTGAACGGGAATGGCATGCCCAGCTAGGACACGAGCCATGCGCCACGTTTGTCGTCCACCACCAGGAGTATGAAGCATCTCACACCGCTGTCGCCACTGTCTTCGCTGCAAGCGATTGGTATGTCTATGAAATGCAGCTTCGACCCTCCGGTAGTGTTGAATGTCCTCCATTCGCGATGTTTTGAGTGCGCGTCGCTGTAGCTTTCGGCGCAAAGCACGGAGCCTGATGTACGTCAGGTCTGGGTTTGGTCGATATATTGAAATGGTTACAGTTCGGGTAGATTTGGAGAAAGCCTGAGCTATTGCTGTCATGTAATCGACATTGCCAAGAGACAATATTTGCTCTACGTACATTCGGTAATTGTCCCAATTCGTCACCGTGCAAGACTTGTGTGTGACAGGTGCGCTCGATAGGGAAGTGATCTTTATAGAAATATGATCACTGCCCCAGCTATCGGGAACAGCTAACCATATTGCGCGTATTGAGTTGGTAGCAAAACTCAGGTCAAGTAGACTACGCTCTACTCCTGGGCGTACAAACGTAGCGGTTCCGTCGTTCAAGCAAAGAAGACCAATGGCTGTGGTCACCTCTTCCAGTAATCTGCCGCGTGCTGACGTTTGCTTGTCTCCCCAGGTCTCCTTATGGGCGTTAAAATCCCCCAGCAACAGTGTGGCTGGTGTGCACCTAGAAAGTATCCTACGTAATATCGTAGGGTCCCAGGAAACGTTAGGCCGTACGTAGGCTGTGACGTTGATTAGGTTTGAGTTAACTTTGCTGATTGTCCCAGCCACGTATTCAGCTCTGTGGTCGCAGAGATCGGAGAGATCCACTTGTACTTGAGGTAAGTTCCGGTGAATGTACAAGGACGCCTTGGGTGCATCTGCTGATGTAAAAGTTGTTCAGGGAGTGCTGTTGTATATGACGTAGGGTGATAGTCGGATCGCTCCCAGCTTAACGTTAGTTTCTTGTAGCGCTAACACTTCGACCTGGTGTCTTTGTAGGTGCTGCCTTAAGTCGTTTATTCGTTTCCGGAGTCCATTAACATTCCACTGGATAACTGATGGGATGAAGTTGCATTTTGGAGAAGCAAGTATGTCTATTTCTTGTTACCTGTATTTTTCATTGTTTAGGCTGATTTCTCACTGATGCAGTCTAATGACACCAGGAGGTGATGAGTGGTACAACAATGTCAATTATTGTGATTAATGATTTTGCAAACTGAGAACGTAGGGAAGCCAGGAAGGTGCGCAGCATTGTAGTGAGTGTGCACAGCGCATTCCCGAGGCTTTGTGGCTTAGGTGCTGCGTCAGGTCTTGAATTCTTGTAGGTAGGTTGTACGCTGGACTTCCTAGTTGGGTTTTGCTTATGTTTCAGAGGACGGGTCGTAGTAGCGTCCTCAGTGCTTGAAGATACTGAAGGCTCTACAGTAGTGACTGGTGTTTTTGGAGTCGTTGTGGCTGGCTGCTTCTTCAAAGATGGGAATTCATTATCATTGTTTAATGGAATGGTGATCCCTTTGTCTTCATTTGTGCGTTGAGGACACCTACGAGGTGTCCAGTACTTTCCTGCGCAGCGGGTTTCTTAATTGCTGATGATGGCTGATTTTGCTGAAGTGTAGTCCATATTGTTCGAGCTTTTGTAATTTGTAATTTGTTTTTCCGCCTTGTAGATTGGACACCTTGGTGACGTGGCGTCACGGCGCTTGCTGCAGTTCGTGCACTTAGGTTGTTCTGCTTCGCACGTGCTGATGTCGTGTTCGCCTCCACATCGGCTACAGCGCAGCGCTTTAGAGCAGGTACTTGCAATATGCCCGAAGCGGTTGCGCTTCGGACATTGCTGTGTTTTTTTCAGGTATGGGAAGACTTGATATCGAGTGTGGCCTATGTAGACGTGCTCGCATGTTGCTCTCGAGGCGAAGGTGATCTTTACTGCCTCCGAAGTTCCAAGTCTTCTTACTTGAATTACAGGCGCTTTTTCTCGTAAAGCTGCCCAAAGTTCAGCGTCTGCGATTTCAGTGGGTACGCCACGAATGACTCCAACGTAAGCAGATGGCGGAGGCGGTTCATACGTCATAACTTGAACCGCACCCAGGCTCTTGAGTCGGAGTAGGGCTTTTGTTGATTCCACGTTACGTGTGTCAAGGGCCAGCAAATTGAGACGATAGTTCGGTCTAATTTGTATGATGCCGTCAGGAGCCACGTCCTCCAGTTTCTTTTTCAGAACCAAGGGGTTGAGGTTGGTTACGAGTTTTGTGGGGTCAGTAGGCTTGACAATGACGGTGAGATTTGGAAGTGGTTGACTTATGATGGCTGATTGACTCGAATTAGAGCCATGGCGTCTCTTCTTTGTCATTTGGGTCGTCCATTTGCTTCCATCGTCAGACTCATTCGTCATAGAAGCATCATCGTCAATCATGGCCGGCTCACCACATTCGACGTCGGCGGATTCTGGCTTCGGTGCTTCATGGTGGCTCATATCCGTTGAACCCCGAAGAGTGGAGACGGATCTTTGGAGTACCAAAGGAAGAGCTCCGAGGAGTTCTGGCCGGTACGTAGGCTGTTGATTGTCAAAAATACTACGATTTTTCTTTAGCGATGAGAACGATCGTCCTTCCGAAAGCGTCGTCGTCGACGTTTTTCCGGCAGCGGTGGCTTAGCCTGACTGGCAGGTGGGATCAGTCTATTGCCGTTGATATTCCTGTGAGGATGCGGCTTGCTTTTCGCCCAATGAAGTAACAAGAAGCGGACGTTTGGCAAAAAAAATACGTGTAAGGCTCAAGGTGACAAAATTTCAGTTGTAGTTCACTGGTACTAATAGGGATTATTGAAATTGAGGTCAAAGATGCACTCGTGGGGTGAGGTGGCTAAGTCATGCCTTACTACGTAGTAAGGCATGACTAAACACCAGATATTGCGTGTGCGTATGCAAACGTACGTTTGCATACGCACACGCAATATCTGGTGTTTCGGGAACCAAGGAAAGTGCGCGGTCTTCGTTTTATATCGCTGGAGTATGAGTGTATTGTACCTTCGTGAAAAGTTACATAATCGAAAACGCAAGCAGCGCATTCGGTCACGGCGTGATGGCAAAGAATGACGCTGCTCAATCTAAACCGAAACTGAGTGGCCATCTGGTTCCCAGAGTGCACAGTGTGGTATTTCGCTGAGATGGGGCGCTTCCATTTTGGAAGACTGTTACTGAGATCGGGTCTGGCTGGAAACGGACAAGCAACTCGAACAACTCGGAAACGTTTGAAGCGGCAGCAGCCAATCAGGGACGCAATATTTTCACGTGACACCTTTGTGGTGGTGATGATGACAGCTAAAGACTTGGTTCTGGTTTGAAATGAATCGTTTTTGAAAATAAACCTTTTCAGGAAGATGAATTAGTTTTCTCAAAGCCATTCAAATGTATCAAAACACGTTTTTAGCGCGTAACTGTGCGTCTAAATTGTGGGGGGAAATTAATGATGATGACGCCAAGTCGTAGCAATTCGGTTGCTGCGTGCGAGCGCGGGCGGCACGTGTTGCTGGTGTTGCGAAGTCAAGTTGCTGGGTGAAATTGCCCCGTCCGAAGCGGGCCTAAAGACGTCGTCGTGCCGTACACTGAACTAAAAATACAAATTAAAAAGATAAAACATAAAAATAAAAATAAATATAAATACAGATGCCTAGGGTGAAGACCGAGTAACATTGTGTGCAGCAGGACAGCATTGTGCGAAAGGCACAAATTTGCATAGCATTTCAATGAAAAAAATATATAATGTTAATGGATCTCGCATATGAGTGGGCAAAATGAGGAAAAAGGGAAGCAGCGGGTACAGAAGCGCTTGCGGAAGGATCACTGTTTCGTACACACACACGCACACACACACACAAAAATAATGGTCCAATTCCAACCGCAAATACAGTGCCATTTAGTCAGGGTGAGTTTTGATGTTCCCTGTTAATTCTTAGACAACGTTTTAATAGCTGCAAGTGTTCCTGGATTTTCATTTATCCCTTCATCGATCGTGTTGAATCGGTAAATGTAGAAATGATTCGCGCTGCTCCCGTTCGTGGTCTGACTTAAATCCGGTTTCAAGGATCGTTAGCGAAAGTTTCTCGAACAAATGATGCTGGGAGGCTAAGGTGTTTTGAAAGAGGTAGGCTTGGGAGCGATTTTGAATGAGATTTGTGATTATTGAAGCGTGTCCTGAATGCTGCCTTCGTTTGTCCTATATATTGCATTTTGCAGACACTGCACCCAAGTAAATATACCACATTTGAAGAGTACCACGTCAGGTTCCCTCGAATTTTTAAGGAGAATTGCGATTGTGTGCTGCTAGCGCTGCAAGTATGTTGCATTTTTTACAGACCAGACGATACCGCTTTCGTGCATGGTTCGCATTCGTCATTTGGCAATGACGAATTGAGTCGACGGTTTACAAGTGAGCCTCTTAGGCTACGTGATCGTCTGTAGACGCACACCGGCGGCAGACGGAAACGCACCTTTAAGACATTCGCTTTGTTCTAGAATATTATTGTGCTGTCTCAGTATACTCTTTACATTAGAAAAGTTCGTGCTGTAAGTTAGACATAGATTCATGCGTTGTAGGTCGGGTTTGGGGGGGGGGGGGGGCGTTTCGCAATTAAGTCCTTCCGGTTCAATTGTTTAGCTTTTTGAATTGCGTCGTCAATTACACGTAATGAACATTTTTGTTTTCCCAGCATGGTCTTTAGGTTATGGGCGCTCGCATCAAAATGTTCCTCTTTCGTGCAAATTCGTTTGAAACGGTGGGCTTGGCTCTAGTGGACGCTGTTTTTACAATGGCGAGGGTGGTCGCTCTGGTAATGAAGATAATGCTGTAGATCTGTCGGTTTACGGTAGATATATGTGGAGTGTTTACCCTTTTCAATCTTTACAGTTACATCTAAGAAGTTGATATTCGCTTGAGAGTAGGTGTATGTGAAGTGAATGTTCGGGTAGTACAGAATTGTAACAGTCTACGAAATCCAGCAGTTCATCCTCGCTGTGTGTCCAAATAAGAAAGATATCGTCTATGCATCTCTTGTAGAAAGTTGGCGTTAGGGCGAATTCAGAAAGAAATTTGGACTGTAGCCTTCCCGTAAATAAGTTGTCATAACTGGGGGTCATGCCCATAGCGGTTCTGCTGACTTGACTAAAATATTCATTTTAAAATTCAAATGCATTAAGTTCTAAGACAAGCCTCATTACACAGACAATGATCGTGACAACGTACATGTCAATCAGAGCAGCTATTCCGTCGTCGTGGATAATGTTTGTGTATAGAGAAAAAAACATCGAGAGGTGACCAGGTATACTCCCTTCGGTACGCACATATCCGAAATTTCTCCTAGAAACTGGGTGGTGTCTTTGACATAGGAATCGAGAGTTGTAGGAATATTGCTTATTAATTTGTCAATAAAACCGGAGATAGGTTCGATTATTGTACCTATGCCTGATATAATTGGGCGTCCTGGGTTACCATTTTTATGAATTTTAGGAAGCAGGTAGAAGCGACCTGGTCTTGGATTTAGTGGTTTCATCCCATTATGTTCGTTAAGGGTTATGTTTCTTGTGTCCATGAGATCTTTCAGTTTTGACGTTACAATGTATGTGTAGTGTATCGTTGGATCCCCCTCAAGACGCTCATAAAATTTTGGATCATTAAGTTGGTGGTATCCTTCTCAAGTGTAGTCGACAGTGTTGAGAATCACAATCAGCTGGCTTTATCTTTACATCGGTCCTAGTTCCCAGAGTTTTCAGGCAATCCCTTTCCAATTTTCTTAAGTTGTACAGTTTTTCCTGTCCGCTTACGGTATTCTCGCATTATGTCTCTTTGTACAGCGGCTCTCTTTCTCGCTCTCTTTATTTATATGTGTATATATTTTTTCGTCAAAATTAAATATTAGACCCTTTTAGCCTGCGCGATTTGAGATGAAGGCACCCAATAACACACATATATATATATATATATATATATATATATATATATATATATATATATATATATATATATATATATATATATATATATATATATATATATATATATATCAGGGTTGGGCAGTATCGCAATACAAATGTATCGTTATAGTATTTCAGAAATACATTTCGTATCTTTATTTCTGTATCGCGATACATTTTGTTCACCAGTGTCTGCATTCCTGTATCGAAATATATTTGAAATGTTTTTTGGTATCGCGATACAATCAGGATGAAATGTATTTCGTTACACATCTTAAAAAATACTCTACCCCCCCCCCCCCCCAAAAAAAATACAAGTCCGAACGCATTTTTTTTTACATTTTAACGAACCAGGGAGCTGTGCAACGATTTTAATGTTGAAAGAATTGGCATATTCTACTTTTGACATTGTTAACCTTGTCACAAATGACAGAAAACACACCTCCTTTCATCGAAAAGTTGTGATTCCGCCGCGTAATTGCCTGGCAAAAATTAGAATATTCCCCGACCTGCAGCCGCGAGCTGCGGCCATGAGAAACACGAGGCATGACGTCAATGGGGGTCTTGTAGAAAGATAGCAAGTCGTGCGAATACCTGCTCGATAAAAAGTAAATTTTCTATAAATCTTGTCGTTCCAACATAAATATAAATGCGTCGAAACCCTGGTATCATCGACAAAACCTTTATTATACGGAGTTTTAGTGGCGCCATCTATCCTAGGTCCACAAAACCGTCAGCTCTATCTGCTACCGCAAACAGCCGCCAGAAGCCGGAGGGGAGGGGGCAAGGCCGGACGGGTTAGGACAAGCAGGACGGGTATGGGCGGACCCGGATGAGACTTTCCTCCTTTCACCATACTGTTCGCGCTGCGCCCGCCAGCAGGTGGTCACGCGGTCGCGAGCGGGTGAGTTCTCGCTGCTCACTGATGGCTCTAGAGAGAGAATTATGCCGGAACCCCGCGCCTACCCCATCGACGTCACTGCGCACGTGACTCGGAAGACGATGTACGAGTTGATAGGTGGCGAAAACGTGGATCTTTTTCATTTAATAAAAATAAAAACTAGGGTATCCAGGCAAAATAAGTTTTCTGTAGTTCTCTTCAAAAGTGTCAGGCATCAACTTCCACAATTATTTAAGCAAAGCCCTGAAATTGTTGCAGAGCTCCTTTAAGGAGATGCTGGGGTGTTGTTACTATGCTGACCAAGTTTCCTTCCGATTCTCCAAACTATTTTTATTTGTCCTCTTCTCTCTTCTTAGAAGTGTTGCGTAGTCGGGGATTCGAACCAAGTGGCGTGCCAGGAGTGGAGTCAGAGCATCTTCTGCCGCAGGTCCCTAGGTAGGCATTTCTTGAGTCAATATTTGCTGGCATCCATGCAATGCCCACTGCTAATCGTCTCTCTTGCCTTAACGTACACAGTACACCCAGCCGGCAAAGCTGAGTCACAGTCCGTTGCAGCACGAGCCTGGTGGTGGTTGATTTGAAATAGTAGCATGTCTCATGCTGTGAAGTTCAACACATATTCGAATGCGTCTGCAGCTGCGCCCGTAATATTGCACGGCTCAAGGGTAAGTCATCAGCCGACGTGACCCGCTGCTCTGGTGATCCCGCTGCTCTGGTGATCCGAAACTCAGGAAGGAGGCCTGACGTGGCCTCGCTGTGCCGACCCAGACAAAGTTCGTACACCTGCGGCTCGTCCCGAGCGGGCTGTTTTTCGGAGAGCTCGCACCTGTGCCGGTAGTATCAGGTCGCAATCCTGGAGTTGTCTGTTTGGATGATGCTAGGTGATACTTGAGGACTGCAATTCATCCGTCGGTGGCGGAGGATCGGCAGGAAGAACCTTCAGAACAGGGATGCCACCGTTTCGTTTCTTCAACCATAACAGATGATATGTGTTCCAGGATGCTTCAAGTGGTCCACTATTTTTACAGATTCCAAATGACACTGCCTGCACGATCTTCAACGAGGTCACCTACAACGAAAGTACGTGTTGTCCTTTGATACAGCAGCGTGGGTAAAGTTTCATGTTCAAGGCCACACCAAAGATAAAGAATATTAGTTCATTCAACTGTGACGTCATGTGACCAATGCTGACAGGGGCGTCCTTATTGGGCAGGGACGTGGTGACGTTTAGATGGGATTTTGGGTGACATAGAATTCATGTTAGAGGTCAAAGTCTTTTCTCGTCGCTCGTCAGAGACAGGATGTCAGGGAAGGGACCACAGTCAGTCCTTGATGGAACGTTTTCTTGAGCCCATTGAAGGCTCCTCGACGTCCGAAACCACTACCTACAAGGTAAAGTGCCAAGCCTACGGGAAAGTAATTTCGGGATGAAAAATTTTCAGTTCAAACTTTAAGCTTCATCTCAGTTGACGTCTCAAACAAATGTGAAAATTTTTTTGCAGTATCAGTATTTCTGTATTTCTATTTCTGCCCTCCCTAAAATGTATTCCTGTATTTGCATTTCCAAAGACTTTTTGCCTCTATTTAAAATGTATTTGCGATACGTATCGCGATACATTTTTACAGATATATTTTAGTCTCAGCATTTTAACTACTATTTTAATGTATCCCAGTATTTGTATTTCCAAATACATTTTTGAGTATTTCTGCCCAACCCTGATTTATATCTATATATATGCAGAAGTAAGCTAAATATAAAAACAATGAACCGTGAAACGTTAATAAGTCAAAGATGCGTACTGTCGGAGTTACTGGGGAATTGTAGTAGACCGTCTCCGCAGCTCGCTAAGCACCCGGATAGCGCTCCGTAATCCCCCACAAGACCTTGAACTGTGCAGATAAGGCTGGTGGCGGGCATGCGCAGGTGCGGCGTTTTCTTCCGGGATACCGTAGCGGAGGAGAAAAACGGTCTACTACAATTCCCTATTAGGGAGTTTTCGTAGATCGTTTCCCCTGTCCCGCAGCGCTCTCCGCAACCCGCTACGAGATCCGGGTTTCTACAGCCAAGGCAATTGGCGCGCAGGCGCGGTAGCGGCTTCTTCGTTGCGGAGGGCTTAGCGTAGCTTAGCGGAGGGGAGAACGCGGTCTACGAAAACTCCTATTAATTCGAAGGTATTTTGACGTTTCGAGCGGTCCCCGCTCTCGAAACGTCGTAATAAACATCAGGTGGTAACTCCGACAGTAACGCATCTTTGACTCTCTCTCTCTCTCTCTCTCTCTCTCTCTCTCTCTCTCTATATATATATATATATATATATATATAT
>JAZHYW010037877.1:0-198378 GCA_037355805.1 Ixodes ricinus | reverse complement strand
GGACCGTACACAACGTAAGGTAGAATTTTGAGAAGAGTGAACACAACAAAACCGTGGAGACCGGCGGGTTTTTTTAGCGACCCATACTAAAAGCATTTCCCGAATACCTAGGCTTCAGTCTTCCTAGCATGCTACTCGTAATTCCTGAATTCAAAATTGCTATTGAGAAAACATGCAAATGAAGGCTATGCCAGAAACAACATTCAAATTTTCCCGCGCTCTCCAGTTCGGTGACGTCACGTGCTCTATAACTCGAAGTTGGTATAACTTGCATGTCAAGCAGGCAGTCTAAACAAACGCAATATATATTATATTTTATTATAAATTGCGCGCTCTTTTTCTCTTTCTTTTTTTTTTTTTTTACTCCCTCCAACTTTTTGCAGCTCAATGTTCTCTACAACGATTTGCTCGATCGCGTATCCCCGCTTCGAGCCCATTGCGGGATCGCGTTCACCGTTCGGCCATCTTACGTCACTCGCTGAAACGCTGTCAAGGCTGTGGTCACGTGACCCTGGCGTCTGTTGTCACGTTACCTACAGATGGCAACCATGGTAACTGTCTGGGCTTGACAGCGCCAGTGCGGGTGATGTGAGATGGCCAACCCGTGGCCTCGTTTGCGGAGGGGCGGTCAGCGATCCACCAAATCGTCATAGAAATCGGTGTTATAATTCGTCAGGAACAAATTGTACTGTCCCATATTACAACATAAATGGATGGATGGATGCTAATGACTGTACCCTTTATAATGGACGGTAGCGTGCGCCACCTAGCCTAGAAACAAAAAGTATGATTCGTACCCTCGCCCTTCTAAGCCAATTTGCTCGCCCTCTGCATTTTTCTAACAATCACCAGGCAGTGTGGAATATGAATGGATGGATGGATGGATGGATGCTAACGGCTGTAACCTTTATAACGGGAAGCAGCTTGCGCCACCTATCGCCGTAACGTTTTCAGTGTTGCCAGTAAAACCTCTCAGCCCCCACGGACCCTAAAAAAAAATTCAATAACTTTACGAAAAAAGTATTATTGTGACTTGTAGTTTGGTTTATTAATTCAAATGTGCCTATTCATGTGTTTAACAAATTGTGAAGCAAATCAGTTACGATAAATATGTATTTCGTCGGCCATCTTTAAATGTGCTTCGGCAACCGGAGCTCTCGCATTATTTATGAACACTAGGGAGCCCTGACCTGGCGGCGCCGGCGCCGCCAGCACAGACGCACGCACACACACACGCACGCGCACGCGTACGCACGCGCGCGCACGCACACACACACACACACACACACACACACACACACACACACACACACACACACACACACATTTATATATACCGGGTGTTTTTGCGAAGACTGAAAAATCCTAAACATTAGGGCGTTTGAAAAAGAAAGAAACTGTCTTCGGGAACAAACTACCAGCCACGGCGGACGTCAGGAATTGCCAAGAACATACTGATTAGCCAGCTAATAATTAGAATTTCTTAATTAACTTTTTAAATAGTGGAAATAGACATATGGTTCCAATTAGAAAGTTGCTGAGCGTTATCGAAAACCACTAAATCAGTAACTTTCAGAAAGACCTTAAGCGGGTGAGAAGAGTAGTAGCGCACTAAAGTTACCACTTGTGGAGCAGGTACAAGGCTGGGGCTAGACAAGAGGCGGAAAAATCGCGCGGGCACCTTCCCGCAAGCGCTAGCCTTGTACCTGCTCCACGAGTGGTAACTTTAGTGCACTTCTACTCTTCTCACGCACTCAAAGTCTTTCTGAAAATTACTGATTTAGTGGTTTTCGTTAACGCTCAGCAACTTTCTAATTGGAACCATATGTCTATTTTCACTAATTAAAATTTAATTAACAAATCGACAGCGAACTTTATATACAGTATTTACAGGCAGAAGGACATCGAAGCCAGGCGATACGGTTGGAGCCGGCCTGCCTCGCTGCTCGTGAAATCGTCGGTCCATCCGCTTGTGCCCTGTCTTTTTTCCCCCTAGGTTTATTCTTTATTCTTTATTCAGAGAACTCCTGCAGCACCTATAGTCGGTGACACGTCAAGAACGAAGTGGAAGCTCCTCCCACCCCTTTCCACTTCAGCGGAGCGAACGGTGGAGAGGAGGTCGCCTCCTCTCCACCGTTTTCACCGCTGAAGTGGAAAGGGGTGGGAGGAGCTTCCACTTCGTTCTTGACCTGTCACCGACTATAGAAGGCTTTATTGCAGGGGGCGAATAATAACGAGAAGAACGTATCAGCATTTGCAGCACAAACTACATTCCTGTAAAGCGTTCCAGTCCATGACCGTCCTCACCAAAAAACGAATTCCTGCAGAGCTCCGTCCTAGTACAGTATTCGCGTATCTTGTGCACATGATCATTACGTTTGGAAAAATAATTTGTTTTTAAGAGGTATGATGAGCTATCAATACCAGTAGCTTCATGATAAATGTTGTATAAAAATTTCAACCGCAAATTTTCGCCGGAGATCCAATGAAGCCCATCCTAGTGATTGTTTCATGTTAGTCACACTAGAAAAACGGTCGTACTGGCCCAGGACGACGCGAGCGGCAAGATTTTGTATTTTTTCCGAGCCATCAATGCGATTTTTTTAAAGGGTCCCCAGAGTGCATGCGTAATCTAGAAGTGGCCTTACATAGGCAAGATATGCTACTTCTTTTATTTTATGTGTAGCGTTTTTTTAGGTTTCTTTGGACAAAGCCGAGTGCGCGACCCGCCCTCATAATGACATCATCATTCTGCAAATCCCACGTGCAGTCAGATGACAAAATGACTCCGAGGTATTTTACTTTATTTTCATTCGTTACCAGCTCATTAATTAAATAATACTGTGTCAATTTTTTTTCACGTGTGAAGTTAACATGAACACATTTCCTTACGTTAAGTTGCATCTCCCATTCACCGCACCAATGTTCTATTCGATCTTGGTCAGCCTGCTGTTGTCCGGAACCCTCCCTGTTTTTTATACGCGTATACACAGCGCAATCATCTGCAAATAATCTCAGCTGGGAAGTTACATTGAGATGAATATCGTTGATAAATATTAAGAATAACAATGGCCCCGGAACCGACCCCTGTGGTACGCCCGACGTAACTTCAACAAAATGAGATGCCTTGCCGTTTAAAATTACACATTGCTGACGCGAACTCAAGTATGACTGAATCCATTTTAGTGCGGTAATATCTATATTCAAATATTTCCATTTGTGAAGTAAGAACGGGTGCGGACGCTGTGTCAAACACTTTCCCATAATCAAGAAAAACACAATCAGTCTGTTCACCCTCATCTACGGACATGACAAGATCATAATAGAGCTCGGTTAGTTGCGTGACACAAGAATAACCTCTCCTCAACCCATGTTGAGAATCGATGAAAAAATTATGGTAACTAAGATGCTGCATTATCTGGCTATACAAAATGTGCTCAAGTTGTTTGCAACAAATTGATGTTAAAGAAATTGGCCTGTAATTTGTAACATCTTTTTTGGGTCCCTTCTTGTGTATTGGTATTACATGAGCCACTTTCCAATCATTCGGTAATGACCCCTCAAGCAAAGACTGGTTGAAGATTATAGAAGATATGGGGCAATGGCGTAAGCACAACGCTTCAGAACCCTAAGCGAAATTTGATCAGGGCCAATCGCTTTAGTTTCGTCTAAATTGTTTAGTAGCTTTAAGACACCCTCGACACCAACCTCAACTGGAGGCATATCTTCATCGTCTTTGAGACCGATGTGGAAGTTTTTACACACTGCCCCCAAATGAACTCTGTTCATTTTAAGTTTCGGAAATAGAAACTTCGAAGGGGTAGAGCAGCTGAACTGGTCATGTAACTGTTACTCCAGCGGATAACTTGACCCTACCGGAGCGTATTTTTTCGTCTCTTCCGGTAAAGATCTCTTCTACGAGTCCCATACTCCATCGCTGCCTGGGTTGGACGTTGTCCTTAAGTAAAACTAAATCTCCGACTTTGATGTTATGAGATTTTAAGGTGGTCGCTTTGTACATACTCTTCACTTCCATGAAGCATTATTTAGACCATCTCTTTCAAAATCTTTCGAGGACCTCTTCACGCTGCTTCCACATGGGAAGCAATTGATCTGGAGAGGCATCAGCCACGTCGGTGCCCCCGAGCAAAGGGAAAGGTGTTAGCCTCTTGCCCGTAAAGAAATTGGCAGGTGACAATGCTCTGGTTCTCCAATGTCATTGCACACATAGGTGAGGGGTCAAGAATTTATGACCACCTCTACTTCTGTCAGGACTGTATGGAGTTCGTCGGCCGACAGGCTCCTATAGCCAAGGGCTTTCTTCAATGACAACTTGACCGAGCGGACGAGTCGTCATAAAACCCTCCCCACTATGAAGCCCGTTCTACGATAAACTTTCAGTAAATCTTGAAGGAAGTAACTTGGTTTGTAACTTCGTCGCCTTTGATGATCTCCCAAAGGGCTTGTAGTTCTTTCTTGCTTATTTTGAATGTTAGTGCATTGTCAGTGTAAATCACTTGCGGAATGCCTCTCCTCGATATAAATCGCCGGAAAGTGTGTAAGAAAGAGACTGTTGTCATGTCTTCCACATGCTTCAGGTGCACTGCTCTAGTTACAGCACAAGTGAACAAAGTTATACACGTTTTCTGTTCTGGTTTATCCTTAACAAAAAGAGGGCCGGCAAAGTCGATCCCAGTCGATTGAAAGGGATACGGTCTTGTTACGCGATCGTGCGGTAACGGTGCAGTAACTTCACAAGCTGGTCTTAAATTGTAGCGTTGACAGACGACACATTCCTTAATTACCTTTCGTACCAGTTGTCGACCAGAAACAATCCAGTAACGTTCTCTCAGTTGAACAAGCGTGTCATGTACGCCAGCGTGAAGAAGTCTTTGGTGTTCTTGACGTACAAGAAGCCGGGAGTATCGGTGATCCTTTGGTACGATAACTGGGTGTCGCTCCCAGTAAGATGCTTCGCTGTGTTGCAGTCGACTAGTGGCCCGCAGCACGCCCTCCTGATCGATAAACAATGGCATGTCCTTCAGTTTGGACTCTGCTGGTATCTGTTGGGCACGTTGAGTGCAAGTAATTTCTTGCTGAAAGGATGCGAATTGTACTCTTTGAATCCAATACAGTTCAGCTTTGTAAAGCTCGTCCGTAGTCAGGGGTCCCCTCTGATCACACTTGTGTCTCAACTTGCTAGTGCATCTCAGGACTCAGGATATCGTTCGGTGCAGTCGCTGAACTGAGCTGTATCTCATTTCGTCCAGTATCGCTGGCTCGATCGGTTCCATAGTTTGTAAGACGCTCACATAAATTTTCTCTTCAAGATCGCAAGAATGGAACTCTTCTTTTGACACATGTTGCGCGGGCCACGCTGTTTCATCCATCGTGATCAATGAGGGTCCTTCCCACCATAGCCGACTTGCAACAACTTGCTTGGCTGATATACCCCTCGTAATGAGATCGGCTGGGTTACTTTTGCCAGGACAGTGTTTCCAATTCACGTTCGTTGTAGCTTGAATCTCTCGCACTCTGTTTTGAACAAACTGTTTCCATCGGCTTGCGTCTCCAATGATCCAGAAAAACGCAATCATAGAATCCGTCCAGAAATGTGTCTCTCTCGGTGTGTCTTTAAAATGAGTCTTGATGTGACGATAGATCCTCGCAGCCACCAGACAAGCTAAAAGCTCTATACTCCGTTCCCCTTATGTTTTACCGCAGAGAAGGCTGAAGCGCGAGCTCAAAATGTTGGGAGCTGGTCTTAACGCACGAGAGCTTGTGCTGCCAAGATGTGCCCTAGAGCAAGGAGCTCGCGCTTGTAGCCTTTCATGCGGTACATCATAAGGTGAAACAGAGTATAGTCTCGCCAAACTCACAGTCTTGAGTGGGGCTACGCGTGATTTACAAAGCATGAATGTTGAATGGGTTTCACCTGATGTGGTCGTTGTGCAGATATATGCTACTGCTCCATACGCCGTGGTGCTTGCATCTGCAAATACATGAAGTATCGTTTGCTGTACGCTCCCTGACATTTGTTTCCGTAGAATCGTGGTACAGTTACTTCGATAAGAAGGTGAAGTTCGTCACACCATTTACTCCATTCCTCTAGAAGATCATTAGGTAACGGGCTGTCCCAGTCAAGTCAAGGTTAATGCGCCAGAGCCGTTGGAAACAGAATTTCACCCGTACAGTGAGCAGCGCTAGCATTCCAAGAGGATCGTACATCCTTGCTGTTGTCTGCAGTACGACCCGTTTGGCGTCTGTTCGTTTCTGTGAGCATGTGATCACGCTATCTGGTGTAAATGACAGACTTGCGACAGCAAGTCTGAACTCGGGTTCCACGTGAGTCCTAGCACCTTAAGGATACCTTGATGATCTCCGAGTTGTACTCGTTCAGCATCGTCCTCGTTCATTTTCTCCAGGACTCTTGGCGAGTTAGATGACCACTTGTGCAGTTTCATAGAGGCAAGTCTAGAAATGTCACTTGTTTCAGAGCAGATACGTAGAGCTTGCTCCTCATCGTCCGCAGCTGTTAGAATGTCATCGACGTAGATAGACTTCAATAGTTCTCTGGCGGTATCAGGGTACTGAGGAATTATGAGTTTCAGATGATGTTGCAGTGTCGCTGCAAGGAGAAATGGACTTGAGGTTGTTCCAAACGGGACTCTTGTCATTCACCAGGTTTCGATTTTTGGGAAAGGATGGCCTTCTACAGGCCCGGTTTCAAACCATAAGAAACGCAAGGCATCTCGGTCCTTTTCGTTAATAACGATTTCTAAAAAAGCCTTTTCAATGTCTTCAACGAGTGCAATTTTATGTCTCCTGAAGTTCAGAAGCAGACCCACTAGTTCAGCGTTTAGATTTGGTCCGCTCTCTAAATTGTCATTTAATGACTTTGATCGGCGGCTGTGTGGCGAAGCATCGAAGACTACACGTAGTTTAGTTGTTCTACTTTCCTTGATTACCGGCTGGTGCGGCATGTAGTAGACCACCCCACTGCTTTCTTCAATGTTAACGTTTTCAGCCATGTTTTCGTGGCCATACTTCCTTATGGCAGAGTCGTACGACGCGTGTAGCATGTCATTATTGCGCTGGAGCCTTTTAGTAAGCTGTACCAGTAGCTTTTCGGCAATGTCCTTGTTGCTATGTAGAAGGACCGAAGGCTTGCAAGGCAAGGATACTTTGTAACAACGTTCTCCGTCGTTCGTTACATTTTCTTCGTAAGAATTCTGTACGGCGTTGGCCGTCTCGTCGTTCTCGCTTTCTGTCACTTCCATGGACTCCAAATCCCAGAACTTCTGTAGTGTATTATCAATAGCCTTGGTTATCAGTGAAGCCCTAAGTACTGCAGTTTGCGAGCACTGAACCAGGGTAGCACTTCGTGTCATGGGGCCATGCACAGTCCATCCAAGCGTTGTCTTGATGGCTTTGAGATTGCCGCAGAGCCTCGTGACTCGTCCTGTGACAAAATCCCAATAGTGGTCAGAGCCGATTGGGATGTCGATAGGGTCGCAATTGTCGTCGTCAGTGATAACCGCGATCGCATAATTCATCTGACGTAGTTTTTTTATGATGTCATCGGGTTGGGTAGTCGTTGATCGCAAATGACGCCGGTTTCAAGAACCTCAATGTAGTTGTTACGTCCATCGTGTTTGCTTTGGAGAGTGATGAGGACCCTTCGAAAGTTCTTTTCCTGTTTGTGTCCACCGAAAAACCCTATTGCAAGCCGTTTGATTCCCAATACTTTGCAGTCCAGTCTTCGAGCTAAGTCCTCAGTTATAAAGGATCTCTGGCTACGTCCGTCAAACCACACTGTAGCCATCGTTTTGTTTTGGGTTCCAGAGGTGCACGCTTCGGCTGTTTGTAACTGCACTATCTTCTGGTCCGAAGCGTTCGTCGTTGAATTTAGCTGTAGTGGAGCTGTACCAGCGACGTTCTTATGTCCTCCGTTCGTAAAATTAGGGTCGCACATCGTGGAAGCGTGTCGACCTCGACGCTGCTTGCATGTGATTCTTCTTCGGCAGTTCTTAGACATGTGGTTCGCGAGGGTGCAGCGGAAGCACCTTGCGTTTTTTGTAGTATCGTCTTCTTTTGTTCTAGTGAAACTGTCGAAGTGCACTCTTCCGTCTTGTGTTCTTTAGATTTGCAAATGAAGCACGGTGTTCCAATATGCGTCTGCTGAAGTAATGCAGATGCTGATGATTTAAGACCATTCTGCTTATCAGGAATTATTTTACCTCCTGTCTGTGCATTCGTCTTTGACAGATGGTGTTCGAATCTCGCGGGTGTATACGATTGCTCTCGGCTTTCGAGCTCTGTCGTTAAAACATAGAGTAAAGATTTCAGAGCCGTTGGCTGATATGTAGAAACTCGTGCTCGCGCCCCTTCCCCATTCTGCTGTTCTTCGGTATCGTTCCCTTCCCGCTGAATCGTCTTCCTGTTATAGTGCAGAATTATTTGTAAAGGAAGGATACTCATTAGAAGGTGCTGCAGCATCAAAGAGTACGATTCTTCACTCACTCCGAGAGACTTGAGTCCACGTACATGGGCCTGCAGGTTATCGTAAGGACTTCGAAGTCCACGTACATCTTGTGCAAAACGTACCGATTGAAGGTCGAGTAGCATCTCCATATATCCTTGTATGAGTCGTTTCTCGTTGCCGAATCGGCTAATATGGATGTCCACTGCATCTTTGTAGCATTGTAGCAGATGGACGTTGATGGGAGTCAGGCTATGGCTGCGGCGGCTTCTCCAGTTAGTGAAGTTCTCAAGTAGTTGAACTTGTCACAAGCTGTTAGTTCCTCGTTGTTGTCAACAGTTTCTTGAAATTGCTCCCAGAACGGTTGCCATTTTCGTTGCTGGCCGTTAAACTTAACAAGCTCAAGCTTGGGAAGCTTTACCTTCAAAGTAATCACCGGTCCTCCAATTCTCGTACTGTTCTAAGGACTGATAGTTTCGGGCGGGGGTCGTTGGTGAAGACTTTGGATCGAGTAGTCCAACTGGGCCAGGTAGGTAACGGAGCGGTCGTTGTACTATAATGTACGGGTGTACTCTTGTTCCGCGTCGTTTCCGTATGAAAGGCTCGATGGCAACGTCTGATTCGTTCATTTGAGTATGCAGGTTACCCAATCGTTGTCTGAGGACTTCAATATCGCACTCGATGATCGGTTCACGTTAGAGAGCAGCATCGATGTCTGGAATCAACCCTGTAAACTGTGTCCGTAGTGCCTTCCGTTTCAATTTAAGAAGCTCCATGAGTAGTAGTCAGCCGTGGCTTGGCTAGAACGTATCAGTAGTCGCTACGTTGCTGAAGATTCGGTCGTTTTGTCGCCCAGCTTCCTTCCGTTGCGTCTCGTTTCTGGGTTTCGGCACCAGTTGAAGGAACGCCTGGTTGTTGGCGGTGTTTAAATCGACAGCGAACTTTATATAAAACATTTCCAGGCAGAAGAAGGACATCAAAGCCAGGCAAAACGGTTGGAGCCGGCTTGCGCCGCTGCTCCCGCTGCTCGTGAAAGCGTCGGTCGATCCGCTCGTGCCGTGTCTTCTTTCCCCCTGGCTTCTTCATCGTCTTCGAGACCGAAGTGAAAGTTTTTACAATTCCAGTGCAAATACTCGGGTTTATCTTTTTTTTTTGTATGCAAAGCTGTCCTTTTACAAGTAAACGTGGACCTATTGTAATTAGCAATTATATTTAGAAAAAGGCGAGTTAGAAAACCTGACATACCTGACCAGGTATGATGCTTCCGTAAGCGAGGCAGGCCGAAGTTGTTCGCTGCCACGCTTGTTGTCTTGTCTTGTTCCACCTTCACGTCGTCGCGAGTATTACGTAAAAAGAACCAGAGAGATGAAGCGGTGAAGTACGTTGCAGGAGAAGACGTCTGCTGTCTCAGTTAAAATGGCGAGAAGTAGATTTATTTGGTTTGTGCACACGAGAGTCCAGCCTTCGGAGTGACGCAAAAGGGTTTACAGCTCGAACCTCGCGGAGAAGGAAGAGGTCTTCGTCGACCGTGAACCGCAGTCTAAGGGGTTGACGGCTAGGTCCGTTTTTTCCGCGGGCGCATCGGACGCAGCCATCTTGTCGGGGAGAGCGGAAGAGCGGAACTGCTTCCTATCCCGCTCTGCGCCGTCGAGAGCGTAACGTTCGCCCCTTGCGGTAACTATACTCCAACTCAGAGCGGGCCGCGCATGCGCAGTGGCGACTCCGCTGAGAGCGGGCCACGCACGAAAAAGGTCAACTAAAACTCCCTATAGTTATATGTTTCTTGAGGTCGGTGGACATTCGAGGGCGAACAACCATCACGATCTGGTAATTAACGAAAATTTGTTAATTAACTTTTTAATTAGTGAAAATAGACATAAACTTGCTGAGCGTCATTTAAAACAACTAAATCAGTCATTTTCAGAAAGACTTAGGGCGTGTGAGAACCGCAGTAACGCGTTAAAGTGACCACTCGTGCGGTAGGTACAAGGCTGGGGCTATGATATATAAGAGACAGAAAAATTGCGCGGGCGCCTTACCGCAACCGCTAGCCTTGTACCTGCTGCACGAGTGGTAACTTTAGCGCACTACTGCGCTTCTCGCGCGATCAAAGTATTTGTGAAAATTACTGATGTAAACATTATCCCAACGCACGTCGCCTTCCGTATCCAGTCCACTCGTTAACATCGTGCGCGATATTACGTCAACGGAAACAATGGCAAGAGTGGTGTCCTTCGGTGTCAGCCGGGCGTAGTACGGAATACCCCGACGGTGCGATCGGCGGACCACCGCATGCATTGACGACGTTACGTGCATCCAAGGTTGCTCTTGTCGTTAGCTTACTGTCGCCGTTGCAATCGTGGCCGTCGGAGAAAACAAACCTTACGTGCTGTTTCTGGGAAATGCGAGTGGCGAGCGAAGTGTTACGAGTCGTCGAGCAGGCTAAGCGACGCGTGGCCACCGCCAAAACAGGTTATCTCAAGACGAGTCGCTGTGACCGCGACCACGAGTACTCCCCATACCACATATTCAAATGAAAAGATGCCAGTGAAGGAGTAGGGTGTCCTCGCAGTATCGGCAGTATAGTGCCGAGTCTAAAAAACGTATATATATATACATATATATATTATTTAAATTGAAGCGCGAAAAAGGTACGTGTATTCCAGTTTTCGATATTGTTTTGATGATTATTTTCTTTAGTGGTTCATTTTGTCGAGAACAATGATGGGGCAGCGTGTCATAATCGGGTGCATTGCGTAGCGCAAGTTCGTCTGCTACTTGCGCAGGCTGTTGAGGTTACGTCAGAACGCCGAGCTCTGATTTGCTCCGATTGGATGGATAATGGGTAGACCTGGAGGCAGCTAACATTGAGGTCTGCCCACTATCCCTCCAATCAGAGCCAATCAGAGCTCGGCGGTCTGACGTCACCTCAACAGCCTACAAAAGAAGCAGACAAACTTGCGTTCCGCATCGATTTGAAACTTAATGGGCCTCGCCGCGTTATATGGTGTTGCTTGCCGTTCATACTGACCGACAACTTAAGAAACGATGGGTGTGGTAAATAGCGGCATCTCATTATCGCTCATCAGCCAATGAAATTGCCGTATTTTTCAATAAGGACGCCGAAGAACCAGTCGCAAAGTGATCGGCGTTACCATAAGCCACGCCCTTCGTTTCTGAATCTATATGTGAGTATATTTAGCATATTTCTTTTTATCGTACTGTTTTTTTTTCTTGTTTTTTTTTGCCTTGCAAATTATGTTTGCACATTGTTTCTTTTTTTTTTTTTGCCTTGCAGATTATGCTGCTTTAGATGCAAGTATAGCTTTTCGAGATTCCACTTTACTTTTATCTTTATGAACAAAACAACTGAACTATATAACTCCTGCTGTACTTTCTTGACCCGCCAGCCTGATATCTTGGAGCATGAGGGGAGGTTGGCATGTTTAAAGATAAGCAGGTTTCGCAGAGAATAGAATAGAATAGAATAGAATAGATAGTAATAGATAGAATAGATAGTAGATAGATATAGATAGATAGATAGATAGATAGATAGATAGATAGATAGATAGATAGATAGATAGATAGATAGATAGATAGATAGATAGATAGATAGATAGATAGATAGATAGATAGATAGATAGATAGATAGATAGATAGATAGATAGATCAGACAGACAGACAGACAGACAGACAGACAGACAGACAGATAGACAGATAGATAGATAGACAGATAGATCAGACAGATAGATAGACAGACAGATAGATAGACAGATAGACAGATAGATAGATAGATAGACAGACAGACAGATAGATAGATAGATAGATAGACAGACAGATAGATAGATAGACAGATAGATAGATAGATAGATAGATAGATAGATAGATAGACAGACAGACAGACAGACAGACAGACAGACAGACAGACAGACAGACAGACAGACAGACAGACAGACAGACAGACAGACAGATAGACAGATAGATAGATAGATAGATAGATAGATAGATAGATAGATAGATAGATAGATAGATAGATAGATAGATAGATAGATAGATAGATAGATAGATAGATAGATAGATAGATAGACAGACAGACAGACAGACAGACAGACAGACAGACAGACAGACAGACAGATAGATAGATAGACAGACAGATAGACAGACAGATAGATAGACAGACAGATAGATAGATAGATAGATAGATAGATAGATAGATAGATAGACAGATAGATAGACAGATAGATAGACAGATAGATAGATAGATAGATAGATAGATAGATAGATAGATAGATAGATAGATAGATAGATAGATAGATAGATAGATAGATAGATAGATAGATAGATAGATAGATAGATAGATAGATAGATAGATAGATAGATAGATAGATAGATAGATAGATAGATAGATAGATAGATAGATAGATAGATAGATAGATAGATAGATAGATAGATAGATAGATAGATAGATAGATAGATAGATAGATAGATAGATAGATAGATAGATAGATAGATAGATAGATAGATAGATAGATAGATAGATAGATAGATAGATAGATAGATAGACAGACAGACAGACAGACAGACAGATAGATATTGTTTATTTGTTTGTTTGTTTGTTTGTTTGTTTGTTTGTTTGTTTGTTTCACTACATGTCGAACGGTCGAAAAATAAAGTAACGCGGAGACGTTTTGTTCCGAGATATAATCTGAGGAGCGCACACCTTCGGTGACGTAATTGCTGTTCGAAGTGTCTTGGAGAGTAGACAGGTGACCGTCTCTTTCCAGAAAGAGTAGTGTGTCGAAACAGCTGCATTCAACAAAAGCTATAGAAGCGTGCCTTGCAATAACTGCCAGTGACAATAGTGGACCTTCTGATTTGGATTGCTTATAACACACTAGCATAAATCACTCGTTCATGTTCCGACGTTTTAAAATAACGCGTTATTTTAGAAATTGTTTAGTTAAGTTTAAGGCTCGCTCTTACCGTTGAGCAGGCTTTAGATCAATCTATAAGGTCTTGATATATTTTATTAGTTTGGGCTCTATTAGCGTTCAGAAAACATCGTTATATGCATTGTTAGAAATAATGTGATGACAATTGCTCTTCAGATGTGTTGTCTGCGCGCGTGTGTGTGCGTGTGTGTGTGTGTGTGTGTGTGTGTGTGTGTGTGTGTGTGTGTGTGTGTGTGTGTGTGTGTGTGTGTGTGTGTGTGTGTGTGTGTGTGTGTGTGTGTGTGTGTGTGTGTGTGTGTGTGTGTGTGTGTGTGTGTGTGTGTGTTTCAGGAAGAAACAGACCATAATTTTGCAGTACAGCCAGTTACGTGGCATATAAACTTAGGTGTTCAAACAAACAAGACCGTTCTCAACGGTGAGATATTTTGAGTCCACCACCTGCCTTGGGGTCCGTATTCCAAAAAGAACCACGTGGACCAAGTCAGCATGCCAATATCGACGCTCCGATTGGAGCGTTCTTATGAGCGTCACATCCAATGGTTTATGGAGGAGAGAGAGGGACAGAACGGGTTGAAGGTTAGGTAAACACACCTCAGTGATTAACGCGCTATTCTTTAACCACCTCTAAGATTTGTTTACGCTCGTCGCGTAAGCAAATCTGACAGCCGGCTTAGAGGCTAGTGCGTGAATAACTGAGGTGCGTTTATGTGTTTATCTACGCCTCAGGCTCCCTGCCTCCTCCCCCCCCCCACACACACAAGGTGATGTGACGTCCACGAAAACGTGCAAACCAGAGTGCCTAAATTGACCTGTTGACTTACCTGACGAACTTTTAAACATACGACCCTCGGGTTACCCGCTTATTGGGTAAAGCATAAAACTGACATAACTTTTTTTTTTAGGAGCAAACATATTAGATATGCCTCCGATGCCAAAGAACAACACCAAGGAAGCCAATAACAATGCGCCAAAGGAGTGCGTCAAGGTCGTGGAAGCGGAGAGCCACAGACTCAAACGGGAAGTGGGACTGGTGAGCGCCACGGCACTTCTCATAGGAAGTGTTATCGGTAAGAATGTTACTCATTTCGGGCCTGTGAGATAGGGCCGATAACTTACCTGACGACGACAACACACGAAGAAAAAAGTTTAAAAAAAAACGGCCTGACCCGTTGTCGTGGTTCGACAGCCGGATGTTAGTCCGCCCCAAAGGGCTTCTGGTGTCTCAGCTGCGGGTGAGCAATTTAGCCAGTGCAGTACAACCGCTATTTGGTGTCTTTAACGTAGATCACGGGGTAGTGATACACGACCGCTCGCCGGTACGATGCCCATCCAGATCGAAACGGGCGGGGCTGGGGATTGAACCCAGGACGACTGCAGGTTCTCTGCAGTGCACCCCCCCCCCCAATTCCCCACCCCGCAAACCACGCGGTACCAATGGGTCGAAGACACTGTTCCTGTTTGACATTGCTCTTAACGGTGTAGCGTCTGCATGTGCTTTTATGCGAAAGAACCGCCAACTGGGCTTAACTGTAAAAAAAGAAAAAAAATATGCCAAATAATGAAGGACGAAGTTGAGCAACACAACTCCCAAAATCAGTGCGCTATTCGTTTTCAGGTTCAGGCATATTCGTGACACCCAGCACGGTTTTCGAAATTCCGGTTCCGTCGGTGTTGACGTGATCGTCTGGTCTGCGTCTGGCATCATCACTATTATCGGTAAGCCCTCTAACAATACGTATATACTCTGTGTCAACTGCCAGCTGGAACCTTCTATAAGGAACAAGAAAAAAATACCCTTGTTGCACGTTATAGTAACTGACAAAATAAGCCGCAGCCGAACTGCTCTCACACATCATACAAAAGAAAACAAAAAAACGGCGTTATCTGCAGACACGATGACAGAATTGTACGCGGACACTACTCAAGCGCCTGTTCGAAGCCTATTTGCTTAAAGGGGCGATGCAACGATTTTTGTACTTTGCTCAAACACCGCTTAGAACGGATCCCTGATGTTAATGACCGGTGAAACGCCCGTTCTTTTTCACCACATGCAATCGAAGTCTCCAGAATAAATTAAAGAAAAACGAACAGCGGAGTGCATGTGCATGTTCCTTGTGTCTCTCTCTGTCTTGTATATTTCTTCCTTCGTTCAGCTGGCACATCCCACAAGCATGAATAACCAACCTGCTCAGCTTCAGGCAATCACCCCCTCAACTCGCAGCCAGAAAAAGCGGCCACGTGATCAGGAGCCGATTATATGCCACCAATGTTGATCATAGCCACGCGCTTGGGTTGGCAAGGCACAGGACACGTGCTGAGTTCCAGACATTGTTAGGGTTCGGCTAGTGTCGTCATTGCAGCGATTGGACACGGGCCACCACCCGAATGGTTCTCGAGCTATCAATTATCACGAGCCCAGATCGAGTGCCCACGCAATACCCGGGTCCAGGCTGTGAACCGCATTCAAATATCGTAACTGGGCGGTACAGCGATCTCTCAGTTACCTCATCAAGTTTCACGAAGGAGAGATCGAATGAAAATGATCGCTTTTGTCCTTGAAATTACACCGCATCAAAGGAGTTTCTTGGCCAGTGGCCTTGCGTGCGAGCATCCTTGAGTCCCATTAGTGCCAGTAAGCCCGTGTAAAGTGAAAAACATTCCAGCTGAATATCGCTGCACAAAGTAGACAGCTGGTCTATACTTTGTTTCAGCTTCGGTCCAGACGCAGCCGATGCTACAAGCGCGAGCTCCGGGCTTTCAGCATCCCTGCCAGCACGCGCTCGTGCAGTGCAAGCACTGTTCTGGCCCACATGCTCGCGCTTGTAGCATCGGCTGCGTCTGGACCGAAGCTGAAACGAAGTATAGTTGGTGGATGTTGAACATGGTGTAGGCGTATACCAGCGCGTAACAACGAAGACAAAGAAGAGGAACTCGAAACACAGGACGAGCGCTTCTTCGTTGTTACGTGCTCTTAAACCTACACCATGTTTAATACGTACAGTATGCCTCGAGCATTTATGCAGACAGTTTTTTATGAGTAATGTGGCGAAAGCGTCATACGAGCAACAAACACGCCTCAGACGGTGTCTGCAGAGAGTCCTTTTGTACAATATATTAGCAGACGCAGAAAGTTGGCAAGTCCCGGGCATCTTACAATCGTTCCGCAGTCAATGGCTATGCGGAGCGCAAGTTCGTCTGCTTCGTTTGCGGGAGTCGCGGTGACGTCAGAAAGACGCTGAACTCTGATTGGCTCTGATTGGAGGACTGTGTTTAGACCTCAAAGCAAGCTGCCTCGAGGTCCACCCCTGTCCTTCATTAAGAACCAATCAGAACTCGGCGGGTTTATGACGTCACCACAACTTTCTGCAAAAGAAGTAGACGAACTCGCGCTCCGCATAAGTTTACATGGACGCGACCGAAGCGTATATCGAATCGAGAGCGGACCAATGTCGCGCACCCAATCCTCTCTCTCTAGTTCCCTTACACCCGATCTTGAAACCCGAGGGTCCGCACTCCTTTGATGGCTCGTTTTCGCCCACTCTTACGCCCGACCATTGTTCGTCAAACCCCGAATCGACACGCCACGATAGCATCCGTGTAAACGCGTGACCGATTAGATTAGGTATTATCCCACAAAATCGCCCTGAAGAACAAATCACGAAACTACTTTCACCGGCAACTTAAAACACGCAGGGGCGTGGCTTATTTTGTTACTTCATGCTCCTTGATTCGTGATTGGTTCCTCGGCGTTCTTTTCGGCGAATGCTGCGTTCTAATTGGCTGCGAAGCAATAATGAGATACGCGAGATTCGCCACGTTCAGCATTTCTTCAACTGTCGGTGCTATAAAAAAGAAAAAATTCTAATGGTTTATTTTTTTTTTTAGGCTATTTAGAATTTGTCACATTTTTGAAATACCCAGGCTCTAATCTCTACGGAGATACTATTTACTATTTCTGAATTCAAAAATAGCTATTGAGAAAATGGCAAACGAACGTGCTGCCTAAACCAACATTCAAATGTTTCCGCACTCTCCAGTGGGGTGACGTCACATGTCGTACAACTTTCAAGTCGAGCGGACAGTTTAAATGAAAACACAGTATTTTACGTACGTGTATTTTTGTTGCCCGCGCGAGCTTAACCAGCATTAATTGAACACCATCAAATTTCTAAACCATCGGGGACAAACTGTAACGCGCCATATTGCCCTATACTACAACGTCTGACGTCAGCATTCCAGTGTAGCCAGTAGATCCACTAGGCCTCTCAGACCGAACTTAGAACTTCAATCACTTCGCGAAAACAAATTACTCTGACTTTCAATTTGGGTTCCTATCATGTAAACAAAGCTTCTAAGGCAATGTAGACGGCCTGCAAAAATCGGTTTCTCAACGTATCGCGCTGAGATTCAGTACAGAGGTGCAACCAGGTGGTGAAAGCATGGGGTGAAAATGTCAACGAATGACGTTAACTTGTTAAAAAAGAAAAAAAATGTTTCGGGCTATCTGCCGCGGTATTTGCGGGCGAAATCATGACCAGGCTGGCCTAGGTAAATCTGCCACCGAGAGGTGTCGAAAGCGTTGAGTGCGCCGGCAAAGGCGCGCGCCGGAGCAGTGAAAAGTTTCAGAGGTTCGTCTGCTAAGCTCGACGCTTTCGACATCTCTTAGTGGCAGATTTAACTAGGCGGGCCCGATCATGATATCGTCTGCGAATGTCGTGGCAGATACCTGACACAGGTAAACAGCTCAGAAGCGTTGGTTGACATACTGTTGTTAAGATGTGTCTATTAATGTGTTAAACAAATTTTGAAGCAAATCAGTGACTATCGTAATTTCGCCGGAGCTTCATCGTGATTACATTTTGAACACTGCAGGTGGTTTATGCTACGCCGAGTTGGGTGCTCTTCTCCCTGCCACCGGTGGAGACTACGCCTACCTGATTGCCGGTGGAAAGTCGGTGGGGAGGTACGGGGACGTCGTCCCTCTGCTCCACGCCTGGTCCTTCATCCTTGTCTCGGATCCGATGAGCGCCGCGCTTCAGGGACTGACCTTCGCGAGCTACACTCTTAGCATCGTGTACCCTAGGTGCGGCCCACCGCACGAGGTGAAAATATGCGTGGCTCTTCTCTTCATAAGTGAGTCCGTTTATCTAACATACAGTATATGTGAGAATAAGCTTGCCTAAAGAGAACAGGAAGAAATCGAAGTTCTTGAACATGACCTCTCGCTGTTCTTGTCAAGGCTTCGTTTTAAGAAATCCTTACGATTTTTTGCTGTGTGTCTGATTTAAATTTCTGTTTCGAATGATGAAAGGTAATTATTTGTGGCGTAAAATGGCTGGTTTATAATAACTTCATGTAGAGCAATGCAAGAAAGATGCAAAACTTCAAACGCCAACAGAAACAAGAAATCGAGACTTCCACAGTCCGCGGTCTTAAGAAGGTTCAAATAATTAACGAGGATTTTCGTTGGATCACAAAACGAAACGGTTGAGAATATGAAATTGCATTTGTGAATAATTATAGCCTTGGCCATGCTGATCAACTGCATCTCTGTGAAAGCATCGGCACGGATTCAAGTTGTCCTGTCTTCCATCAAGTGTGTAGTCCTTACGGCAATCATTATCACAGGCGTCGTCTTCGCATTTAGAGGTGAGACAAATTCACTGCGTTTTAACTAGCACAAAAATCCTGACAATTAAGCTCACCTTGTCATTCTTATTTCAGAAAATCACCTTCTAGACGGGCCCTTCTTCACAAATACCACAGAACCAGGAAACCTTGTCCTTGCCTTCTATGGGGCCATCTACGCCTATGGCGGATGGTATACGAACCATTCTCTTTACGTAACTGTATTTTAGGAGCAGCACATGAGATGGGACAAGTTAGCTACATTTCTTACTTGTGCCAGAAGAAATGGCATTTAGTAGCTCAAGTGATTACCTTATCTCGGCTCAGCGTGGGTAATCTGGATCTAGACACCGGCCCAATTTACTCTAGGCTGGATGCACTTGTTGTGCCGCTGCAGTCACCTAACGTTGTCCACAAGATAAATTTTAATTAAACATTCACGATCGTTCCAAACAAAACATAAGACTACGTCCTACATTTAATAAATAGAATACTCGGTCATTAACCAAATTTATTTATCCGTCTTCAAAACAAGATTAAGAATGTCGCCACGGACAGCTCAAGAAATGGGGGGCGGGCACTGTCTATTATGCACACGTTTTTGACTTTCTGATTTGTTATTCGGCTTTCTTATTGCGGTTACTGAAAATTTTGATTTTGTCATTCGCTAATGAACACAAGTGCCGTGACTTTCTTTCCCCAGGAGACAAATGAGCTACATCGCCGAGGAAATCAAGGACCCCACACGAAACATCCCTTGGGCGCTACTGGGCGGAATATGCACCGTCACCCTCATCTACGTGTCTATCAACGTCGCCTACATGATGGCGCTCGATGCCACCACCATGGCCACCACAGACGCCATCGCAGTGTCTTTCGCTATGGCCACATGGGGACCTCTGGCGGCAAGGGTGGTACCGATCTGCGTGTCCGTCAGCTCCTTCGGACTCTTGTGCGCCGGTTTCTTCAGCAATGCCAGGGTTGTCCTGGCAGCAGCGAGGCAGGGTCATCTACCCCTTGTGTTCTCCTTCATCACTGTGGACACGTCCGTACCATTGACGTCGATCCTCCTCCGCGGTTCCTTGGCCATCGCCTACACCCTAACTGGCTCCCTCAGGGTCCTCATAGCCGGTCGTGTGTTCGTGGAAAGCCTAGGAGACATTTTCATCGTGTTGTCGTTGTTTGTGCTTCGGTTTACGATGAAGAATGCCCACAGACCCTACCGGGTTCCCACTGTCCTGGCTGTCTTGAAGCTGCTGGTGTCTGTGGCGCTCGTGGTGCTTCCGTTTCTGAGGCCCGTGCAGTATCTGCAGTACCTGATAATCCTGGCAATATTTGGGCTGAGCAGTTTGTATTACCTTTTATTTGTACGCTTTAAATGTATGGTTCCCGGAGGCGGATGGCGACCGATTTGGTTCAAAAGCTGTTGATGGTCGTGCCTTGCGTGAACGAGTTGGAACTCATGTTGAAAGATAAGTTATGATAATCTCTTCACAAACCTTCTACTTCAGCCACGATTTTTTTTTAGAATTTATTGTCCTGTAAAATTAATTGCATTTACCCTCTTATCTCTGTGTGTCGTTTTGAATTTGTTGGACTAGAAAAAAGATAGATTTCTGATTTTGTTCATTAAAAAAAACCGTCCCCAGGAGGGTGAATAAAAATTATTTCGTTAGTTAGAGTACTTAACAAAAAACATGATATTTTTATCTAGTGTTTATTGGCGTCTTAGAGTCGCGTAAAATTCCAGTTTACAAGTTGGCAAAAAAAATGTATGAGAAAAACCTTATTTCAACAGGAGCTCGGGATTACTTCCTCGACATTTCACACAGAATTTTATGCCATGCCACCATATATATTTTTTCATCATGAATTTTACATAACATTAAATCCGTGCTAGAAGAATCTACTTGCGCCAGGACCACTTCACATGTGCGTGGCTCTGTACATAGGTATTCGTGTGTAACCGTGCATGGAACGTTAACATAATGGCTTCATGCGCTCGGTCATTACCTCGCGTGTTTTTCGATTATTTTACTCTTACGACAAAAGGAAGCTCTGGGCATAGACATCCAGACGGCGGTGAGCAGTGTTGTCACTTCGTTTTGCTCAATCTCCGCGGACAGTAATACACGGAGATGTACGAGATATTGTTATCACCTTCGCGGTAAATGAAAAAGTCTGTTCGCAGAAGATTTAAAGAACGCGTGTAATAACCTGAAAGGCTTTGCAGTTAGCGATAATTCCAAGTGCTTAATGGATGCTCGAAGTGTGAACAGAGATAGGCCAATGAAAGGCATACGGATGTTGAAATTATTCTATAGTAGGGTGCTATTGTCACCGTCATCTCAAGGAGCGCCGGGTGTGGCGAGTCCTGAAGGCTCTGAGCATCTCATTATCACTCGTCAGCCAATCAGAGTGCAAGAGTGCTCGATAGCAACGCCAAAGAAGAAATCACGAAGCGAGAGTGAACATATCCTTGCGCTGTTTCAGCTGTCCAAGACCATATCAAATTTTACATTTAAAGATGGCATCATTTTGGGATTGTTAGTACAAATACAAATCATTTCAATTTCAAAGTAAATTTCGACCCAATATTAGACCGTGCCTGTATATGGACCTATATATAAAATGATTTGAGTTCGTGAATCAATTCGTTACTCAAATGACATGTCTATGGAGTATTTTTATTATTTATTAATATTATTATTAATATATACGACAGACGATGTATGCATATACACTATAAAGTTCACCACCGTAAAGTAGCATATCGAAGCATATGAAATCAGTTATAATAATAAGTTCAAAGTTCAAATAATAACAACATAATGTGTGGCATATTCCGTTGACTTTCTCTTGCGTTTTTGTTTTTTTAGCTGTCCATGACTATGCCAATTTTTACATTACAAGATGGCATCATTTCGCGGTTGTTAGTATAAATAGTAATTATTTCAGTTTCAGAGTAGATCAGACCCAATATTAGACTAACTGTATGGGGGCCTAAATATTAAATGATTTGAGTTTGTGAATCAATTCGTTATCCGAATGATTGTCTATAGGAGTAAATGGTTCTTTTTTTCTTTTAATAATATTATTTATTATTGACACAATTCATGCAGATATACTAACGAGTTCACCACCGTAAAACAGGGTTTCTACGCATATGAACACAGTTTTACAAGTATTGAAACATTTTCGTTGTCTAATTACCTTTTTATATACACATTGAAAAATGAGTTCTCAAAGTAACAACAAAATATGTGGCATATTCTGTTCACTCTCTCCTGTGTATTCGTGTTTGTTTTTTAACTGTTAAGGACTATACCAAGTTTTAAATTAAAAAGATGGCAACATTTCGTGGTTGTTAGTACAAATACAAATTATTTCAATTTCAGATTACATCCGACCCAATATTAGACTGTGACTCTATATGACCCTAAATATAAAATGAGTTGCGTTTGGGAATCAATTCGTTATTCGAATGACTGTCTAGGGTGTAAATGATTTATTATTATTATTATTATTATTATTATTATTATTATTATTATTATTATTATTATTATTATTATTATTATTATTATTATTATTATTATTATTATTATTATTATTATTATTATTATTACTGTTTTTTAGAGACGATGTATGCAGATATACTAACGAAGTTCACCACCGTAAAACAGAGTTTTCTATGGATATAAAAACAGTTGTACAAGTATTGAAAATATTTTTTATCTAAAAATTACTTTTTACAATTAAAAATAGAGTTCTCAAAATAATGACAACACAATATGCGGCATATTCTGTTCACTCTCTCTTTCTTTTTTTTATCATGTAATGATTATTTACGATTTCACCCTTGTTATGTCACGGCGCGGTGGTGGCACGCCGAGCGCACTTCCGGTCTGGGGCTGTGGGCGGAAGTCACCATGTGGAACGTGCATTCCTGCGTAGTTCTGAAAGAAAACAGGCAAAACCTGCCTTCTCGTCAAAACGCCGCGACTGGGGCTGCGCTGTACCTAAAGAGTCGAGAAAGGTTTAATGGTCAGTTTTCGTGTGCTCGGTTCGTCGGAGAACGTGGACATATGCCGTGAAAAGGGAAAACCAGACGCCGTCGGACGACGATTGCTTTGGGCGGGAAGCACTTTGGGTTGAATTCACGGATACTTGTGGTCCTCAGATTTAGTTATTTATTTTGTTTCAACCGTGAACGCGGGAAAACCGCCAAGTTGTACGGACCACCTGCGGACTATAGGTTCAGTGCGTCTTCAAGTTCAAACGGCCGCCTGATCGTTCGAACTGTCGTCTGCTCTTTCAAACGTTTCTGTGGACCAAACGTTGTCCCGCTAATTGCAATAAGAAGTAAGTGCAGGCCTCAAAAGGCTTTTAACTTTGAAGGTTGGTTGGGGTAATAAAGCTCGGTGTAAACAGTAGATACAAGGAGATGTTGACCATTGTTACCAATGGCCATCACCAACTTGTTATGCCTGATTCACTTGGTACGATTCTGCTCGCCATTTCCAGTATCGACGTCGACCATCTCAGCTACGGTTCACGTTTTTGCAGCCCGAGTAACGTCGCGACTGAAAATTGTGAGCGGAATTTCATCATGCGAATCAGGCTTTAGCGTGTGTTCAAAGGCGTCCACGCGGAATTATTCACCGCACGTCACATTATTCACGCGAGGCTTAGCAGTGTAACGAGCCTCGGTAATTTTGCTGAGGCCGCTCAAGTAGTCAGACATTGCGAGGAAGACGTAAAACCAACAATTCCAACGCGAAAAAGAGCTTGGGGACTAGCACCGACGCCGACAGCATCGCATTTCAATGGTTTGTTTATGGGTGACGGCGAGGTTCTTGCCTACACTTCATCGCGCATGCGCGGCGCCCGTAACGTCCGCTAGGGGCACTCCGGTTTTTTGTAAGCACAAGTGTGTCTATACCATATTTTACATTAAAAGATGGCCCTATTTCACGGTTTTTATACGAATACAAATTGTTTCAATATTATACTTAGGCTGTATATGGGCCTAAATATAAAATGATTTGAGTTTTCGTTACTCGAATTTGTCTAGGGGATAAATGTTTTGTTTAATATTATTAATATTATTATCATTATTATTATTATTAATGTGTACTAGAGACGATGTATGCAGGTAAAATATGGAGTTTACCACCGTAAAGCAGGGTTTCTACGCATATGAAATCAGTTTTACAAGTATTTTAAAATTCCAGTTGTCCGGAAATGACTTTTTGCTTTTAGTACAGATTGAAAATAGAGGTCTCAAAATAATAACAAACGTCCTTTTTTTGTAATACTGTTGAAATTTGGGCTAGTTGGTGAAGCATGTTTACGGGTAAAACAGCGCGAAAATGGACACAGGACAAAAAAAATCCCGTCCTTTCTCTGTCCTGTGTCCCTTCTTGGGAAGAAACAGCAGCAAAGAAACTTGGACAAGAGTAAAGGAACAAACACGACAGGACGGCGCTGAACTAACAACTGTTGTTTATTACACAAAATTGGAAGGAAGAAAACAAGAAGCATCTTAATCAGATAAAAATATATAGACACACACAAACGTGCCAACCAAGCAGCATAATATGTCGCGATAGGCCCAATCAGTGGCTACGTAATGCCCGTCATAGTCGATCGCAGGTACCCGAACTCTTTGTCAGATAACGCCACTGACGGTTCGCTGACGCATCTCCCGCCAAGTTCTGAGATAAAAAAGGCCTCGATAATTTCCCTTGTCACTCTGTCTCTATGTCTATCCAAAACAGTGACTTCACTAAAATTAGGCTGGCACTTGCAGTCCCTGCAGTGTAAAGGTAGCAACCCTCCGACTGTAGCCCTGAGTGAATACGCATGCTCCCTAAGTCTATCATTTAGGCAGCAGCCCGTCTGCCCAACGTACACACTGCCACAAGACAAGGGGATCTTATAGACCACACCAGACACACAGGCCACAAACGGCACTGCGTGTTTTGGTGCATATGTTTTTCTGGCCGCTTTTCGGCAATAGCACCCACCTTTGCACATATCTGACCCATATTTTGTGGGGCAGAACACAAAGAGAACACAAAAAGAATGGGTCAGATATGTGCAAAGGTGGGTGCTATTGCCGAAAAGCCGTCAAAAAACAAATGCACCAAAAAACACGCAGTGCCGTTTGTGGCCTGTGTGTCTGTTGTGGTCTATAAGATCCCCTTGTCTTGTGGCAAGGTGTACGTTGGACAGACGGGCCGCTGCCTAAATGATAGACTTAGGGAGCATGCGTATTCACTCAGGGCTACAGTCGGAGGGTTGCCACCTTTACACTGCAGGGACTGCAAGTGCCAGCCTAATTTTAGTGAAGTCACTGTTTTGGATAGACATAGAGACAGGGGTGACAAGGGCAATTATCGAGGCCTTTTTTATCTCAGCACTTGGCGGGAGATGCGTCAGCGAACCGTCAGTGGCGTTATCTGACAAAGAGTTCGGGTACCTGCGATCGACTATATGACGGGCCTTACGTAGCCACTGATTGGGCCTATCGCGACATATTATGCTGCTTGGTTGGCACGTTTGTGTGTGTCTATATATTTTTACCTGATTAAGATGCTTCTTGTTTTCTTCTTACCCATTTTGTGTAATAAGCAACAGTTGTTAGTTCAGCGCCGTCCTGTCGTGTTTGTTCCTTTACTCTTGTCCAAGTTTCTTTGCCGCTGTTTCTTCCCGAGATGTTCACCTCAAACCAACTAGCCCAACACGTCACATTGTTCCTATGTCCTTGTTCGCGCTGTTTTACCCGTAAACGTCCTTTTTTATTTGAGAGGGGGGGGGGCGGTTGCAGCAGCTTAAAGCTACCTGAATATAGAGATGTTTGAGAAGTACTGAGCCTTGGTGTGAAGCAGTTCTCCCAGGCGAATGGCAATTTAGGACTTCTCACGACTTCTCTACCTTGTCCCCTTTGAGTGTGATGAACTTCTCCCAGCGGTGCTCCAGTGCTGCCAAGCCGAGGACAGAGAACGATTTGTCTCGGTCCTCACGCCACTTAAGGCCCGTTCACACTCTTGCGACCGAGTACGACCGAGAGACAGAACCGGTTTCTAATCCTCTTGCGACTTCTTAGGACCGGGCGCGCTGCTGCGGAGCTGGTACTAAGACGTCGTAAGAGGATTAAAAACCGGTCTTGTCTCTATCGGTCGTACTCGGTTGCAAGAGTGTGAACGAGCCTTTACGCACAGTGTTCTTGACGGCGTCGTCACTGTGGAAATCCCGTCCTTTCAGACGTCGTGTGAGCGAAGGAAACAAATGAAAATCGGACGGTGCCGAATTCGATGCGTTGGGTAGCAGTATAATTTCACGTTCATGAATCTGCTTGAAGGACGAGGCGCTCGGAGTGTGAGAGGCACATTATCTTAGAAGGGAATTGTGACACGTTCAAGTTTTCCAGGTTGTTTCTTGGCAACGTCGGTCCGTACATTTTTGCGAGAGGGTGTAAGAGAGTGTAACAGGGTACGAGAGGGAGCAAAGGACTGTAAGAGCGCGCCAGAGGGCAGTGCTATAAACTGGTGAAGTTTTCCTATGGTACACCAACACACTACTTCTCAAAACATGCTTTACTTATGGCAATAAAGATACTTTCTTATATATCGGAGTAACCACAATATTGCAGCAGCAATGTTGTTGTTGCTATTGTTTTTTCTTTTTTAGCCCACTCATTAGGTCACCTACTAACCTATCAGGTCAGACCCATTCCTAACTGGGACGACTCTTGAAGTAGGACAGGCTCACTGAGCACAGGCGTGGCACATACCTATGCCGTATACTTCCCGGTTTTAACCGAGAAACACCAATAAACATCGGCCGGTGTTGGAAATAAAATAGTCGCTTAAAACAAAACAAAATACCTTGGTATGCGAACGCAAAAAGAGACAATGACACACGATCTCCTAATTCTATGTTAAAAAATACCGGTTTTTGAGCATTTTCGTACAAGCGACAGTTTTTTTGTTTTTTGTTGTTTGTTTTTCACCGAAAAAGTCCTATGTAGATGTTCGTCAGTCTCGCTTTCTTTTTTTATCTCTTTTTCTACGGTTGTCGCGCTGGGTGTACTGTCAGCATAGGTCTCCCAAGGTCTCTTAGCAATGGGTATTGTTTTTTTTGTCAGTGCTTTTTACTTTTACCTTCAGTTTATGTCCTCCAGAGTTTGACCTCATTCTGCCCCTTTGTATAGATTGCCCCGTTGAAGGTTGCCCTCCTTCTTTGTGGACGCTAGTTTTGCGGTTTGAAGTGTCTTTCATACTGATTCGGTCGAGGCGTGCCCGGGGGCGGACGCTCTTTGAAGGAGGATAACACCGGTGTTTTTATACTTCGTCTCAGGCTGAAGTTCAACGAAGAAAGAGCGGGTTGGTGAAAATACAAGAATCAAAAAAGAATAAGAGCATTTAGGAACAAGGACAGACAACACACGGAAAGAAATGTGCTGTCTGTCGTTATCCTTAAGTCCTTTATTCTTTGATTCTTGTAAGCTTAAGTGCAGACGAACTAATGTGACCAATCAAGCAGCGTTAGAAGCGCAAGTCTCTGGGTCTTTTTTCCGTTTAAAAGTCGGTTCAGCGATGACGGAACATGTACAGCAAATGGTAACGAACAACATGATGGTGCGCTTTCGAATCTCTCTGTAGGTCATCAGCTCGTAGCGTCAACTGCGCTTGGACTTCAAGTGAAACAAATTATAGCCCACACTTCGTTTCACTTTAAGCTGAGATGCTCCACTACCGACAGTACGCCATCAGTGCCGTTGTTGACCCTAAGCTGTTTCAGAAGGTCCGTTCGCAGACTGGCCAGTGTTCTCTCAAGCCTATTTGAACATTTTGGGACTGCCCGTGTTTAGGGCAAATGTAGAGAGCACGTTGTCCAAATAGCGCGTCGTGAACAGAGAGGAGCGGGCAGGGAATGAAAGATGCGAGTCTTGGGATATATGCGCGTATACATTCCAATATTGTAGCGTGAAGAACATTCTGATATCAGATGTAGATAAGGTTTAACCGTTTCGCGTCTCGATTGTTCGTTTCTATTTGCACGTTTGGTCCATCTATAAAAGCCGTTTTAAGCGTCTGCACGAGACTATTTGACTCGAAATGCATGGGTACTTTGAAATAAATAAACACCGAGAAACATCCGCCGATTTTTCGCATAAATAAACACCGGAAAATGTCCCGCCTACACATACCCCACGATGAACACCTCGTTCTCGACCACTCCCTACATCAAACAGCTCATGCGTATTAACTGTATGCTAGCTCCTAAACCAGCCTGCTTTTTAAAGGCAGGTAAACCAAAAAAAAACAATCCGTGTCTGCCGACTCGTTTCTTTTTCTTTTTTTCCCCTCTTTCTCTTTTGGTCTACATAGCAATAAAAAGCTCATTTGCCGCCGAAGCTATATACATTGCCGGAGTAAAAGTTTTAATGGCCCGTCAGATAGTCCTCCATTTTTTCGCGCAGTTTTTTCTCACTCGATGTATACCTCGAACCAACGGTCTATGATTGGGTATCCATCCTCCGACGAAGAGAATCGTTTTAAAGCCAATGTATATTTTCATTAATAATTCTGAAAGCTCAGAGGTTCATTTCAGTCGCACTGGCTCACAAAGAAACGACACAAACAATATGCTGCGTTTTGATCTACGCACTAATTGTGTGGCCGGAAATTAGTTAGCAAGGAGTCCAGGACTTTGACGAAGGAGAGCGTGCTGATTAGCTTACAGGAATAAACGGGGCAGTCTTGGACACTTCTCCCCATTGCTGCAGTCTGGAAGGCAACGGGGAGCTGAGCCAGCCCCTAGAACGACGTTGCCCCCGTACCAGTTACATCGGTACAGTACCGCAGTGTGCTCGTGGTGCACTGTGGGGGCGTGCACGAAAGTGAGATAGGAAAAATTACACGACGGACAGGATCCACCTAGGCTGCGCTGAAAAATTCTCGCATTACTGGTCAAGAGACTTCGTATGTATTTTGCATAAACGCGCATTAAAACCGTAGCGATTCATGAAGTGCTGATTCTTTATTACTTCAATTTCTTAATTTTGAGCCAGCTCTCTCTTTGTCATTGTACGTACAAATTTGGTTTCACTTGGAGTTCTGTTTGGGCATCTGGAGAAATGTATACTCCGCGTTTCAGCTAGAAGTCCAGACGCGGACGGCGCTAGAGCTAATGGGACCAATCAATCAGCATCAAAGCGCAACTCACTGTGCCTTTCTCTGTTTATGATTGGTTCAGCGATGACGGGACACGTATAGACACGACACACATCATGATGGTGCGGCGATTGGGCTGGCTCGTGGTGTCGGCTTCGTCTGGACTTTAAGGGATACTGAACCAAACATCATTATAGTGGCCATAATAGGTGGCGCACGATCTTTCCACGAGCCAACCCCGGTGTGCGCGAGCACACTCAACGGAAGTGACGTCATAGTACTCCACCGAGTCTTAAAATGATAATCAAATGCATGGTCTCCGTGCAAAAGCAGAATAGAGACAGGCTTTTCATCTCCACAGGTGAAAGCTACGTGCTCGTTAGTCCAATTATTTGCGTACCTTTTACACCATACGCCACTGTGGAGATGAAAAGCCTTTGGACTCCATTTCCCGGAGCTCTTACACTGTACCCGGAGCCCACACATTTCACTCTCATCTTAAGCGTGAATGGAGGATCATGACATCAATCTAGTTGCGCGTGCTTGCATATATACCGGCGGTTGCTGGCTCGTGCAAAGATCGTGCGCCACTTATTTGACGAGTTCCACCCGCCATTTACCGTCTCTTATCGGTTGTCCCCACTTATTAATACTAAGAACACGTCTTCAGTCTTCAATTTTCGCAAGGGTGATTATCTGAGTCTGTATGGATACCTTGCACATTATGACTGGACGACGATTGTGCAAGAACCTTGCGTGCAGTCAGCAGTTCAAAACCTTACTTCGGTTATTCGTCATGCGTTAGACCTATATATTCCGAAAAAAGTCATTCGCACATCGAAATATCCTTCTTGGTTTTCTTCAGAATTAAAATTGTATTTACAAAAAAGCAGCGATTTCATAAACAGTATAAGAAATCGGGACTAGAGGTTTCCTATATTAAGTTCGCTATTTACCGTGCCTTGGTAAAGAAGCTGTACGCGCGTGACAAAGCGATTCATTTGGAATCTGTTGAACGCAGTCTGACGCGTGATCCCGAAGAATTTTGGAAGTTTACAAAACAGCATGTACGTGAAGAAAAAAGGGGAATTACTTTGCATGACAATTCCGTTTACTATTCCTCAAGTCAGAAGGTTGCAGATATTTTTGCAGGTCACTTTAGTTCATGTTTTTCCTTGCATTCACCTTCGGTACAACATGGTGATTCGACTATCGACAGTCATGATAGCCTTCCTTTTTGCGTTATAACTGATGACGAAGTTTTGCGAGCGATTGGGGGCCTCAAACCTAAACGGTCCTTGGGTGCTGACTCAGTCCCGTGTTTTATTATCAAGGGTTGCGGGGACATTCTGACTCCTATTTTACGGCACATATTCAATTTATCGTTTCAGTCTGGTATTTTCCCGAAGCAATGGAAAGATGCTATTATAGTTCCAATATTCAAGGCGGGAGATGCTTGCCTCGTGAACAACTACAGGCCCGTGTCTCTACTGTGTGGGTTTTCGAAGGTTTTTGAAATTGTTGTGCAAAGGCGACTTTCTTTTTATTTCCGCCAAAAAATCAATCCTGCGCAGCATGGATTCCTTCAGGGGAGATCAGTTGAGACTAACCTATGCACATTCTTCAATTACTCGTCTCCAGTCGTTTTTGACCAGGGGCAAGTTGATACTGTGTACTTTGATATGTCGAAGGCATTCGATACGGTGAATCATGTTTTGCTACTGTCGAAACTGCGGTTGTATGGTTTATGTCCTTTGTATCTTGCTTGGTTTGAATCATACCTTTCTTCGCGTACAAACGCGGTTCGGATTTCGAATATTTTATCTGATCATTTCATCTCAACGTCAGGCGTTCCACAGGGCTCAAACTTGGGCCCTCTCCTTTTTCTAATTTTTATAAATGATATTGTTTCCGTTGTCAAGAGTGCTAAGATTCTACTGTTCGCAGACGACATCAAGCTTTATTTCTCGGTGCGTGGCTTAGACGATTGTTTATTACTAAAACAGGACATTGACCGTGTGGCAGTGTGGTGCTCATCTAATCTATTGTTCCTTAACACACAAAAAACAAAAATTATTTCTTTGTCCAGAAAGCGCGACCCGATTGTTTTTCAATATACGCTACCGAATGCGACAATGATTCAGCGTGTGACCACCATGCGTGACCTTGGCGTTATCGTTGATAGCCGTCTTTCATTCAAAGAACACGTCACTTCAATGGTGGGTACTTCCCTGCGTGTACTGGGGCTGATTTCACGTATGACGCGGGAGTTTTCGAGTTACAGATGTTTGGTTCATTTGTTTTGTTCCTTGGTTCGACCAAGACTTGAATTCAGTTCCGTAGTGTGGAACTCCTTTTCTGTGAATCACTGCAACGAAATTGAAAGAGTTCAGGAGCGTCTGGTTCGAATTGCATACGATAGATACTTTAATCGTCGTTGTTATTATAGTTACGAATCACTACTTAAATATCTTAACTTACGAGAGCTAAGTAAACGGCGTACCATTCGTGATTTGTCGTTTTTGCATAAAGTCATCTGTGGTAGAATTGATAGTATTTCACTCTTATCATCTGTGAACTTTCATGTACCTTTTCGTACTCGTAGATTTCTTTTGCAATTTTACCCAAATACACCATACCATGCCTCGCCAATGTCTAGGATCCAGCACCTTTATAATGAGCTTTCTTTTCCTGATCTTGACATCTACGCAGATACGTTTTTAAAAATGGTGAAGCATTTATAGAGTGTGAAATTTTGTTTGCGTTTCTAGCATTGTGTTTTCTTTTGATTTTAGCGCTTTGTGTTATCTGTAGCGTCTTCTTGATATATGTGTGTATTGCGTTTGTTAATTTTGTGGCTAGTATTGATTAACCTGTGCCTCAACCTGTGCCTCAACAGACAGATGTATCTTTAATGTGATGGTTATTTTGTTTATAGTGTACCAATAAGTAGGCCTTCGTGGCCGTTTTTGGACACTACCAGAAAATAAAGTATATTATTATTATTATGGACACTGAAATGTTTGGGTTAGCATCCCTTTAAAGTGAAAGGAAGTATATTGCAACCGGAGTGTCTGTATGTCCTCGCAACCGGGCAACTCTATTTTTTTCGTTCTGTTCGTTGTCTTTGTTACCTTTTCTACAAAATCCAGTCTCATACTCCGCACCGCCAAGGTTAGTTGAGACATGAAGAGGTTTCGATTACGAAACACGTGCGCTTCTTCTTCGGCGGCGCGTGCTCCTCTCCGCAGCGGTAGACTGGAATGTACTTATGTGCGATCCGGGGCAAAACAACAAAATCATTGAGAGACTTCCCTCGCTAAACAGGTTTGCGGCGTAACGATGTACAATCGCGGTGAGCGCCGAAGGTGCAAGACGTCTGGACTTCTTTTCCGCGAACAAGCGGCGCCGGCAAAGTATGGTATTCCTACACCGCACACAGTTGGATATGAAAAACACCTCGAATGTCCCATCAGCCAGATTAAGGTGAGTGTAATTTCATGATAATCATCGAAGTTTTTAGTACAGTGGAGCAAACGTATGACTCTCACTGAAGCTTTAGCGCTCATTTAATCAATGAACTTTTCTTTATAATTTTACTTTAAGAGCATTACAGTGAATAGTGTTCATTTGGGTATTCGTGTCTTCTTTGCATTGTCGTCGCCTTTTAATGGCTCTCTGGTCTCGTCATGCTGTCTTCGCAACTTTGTTTTTCTTGCCGGGGACATTACAGCGTTGTAAGTGCTGGAAAAGATGAACTTTGAAACTTGGATACCAGAGTATGGTTCCTCATTTATGCCCAACGTAAAGTATAGAGAAGTCAAAGAAACTGCCTCGCTGGTTTACAGCGCATGTGTTTTTTTTTTAAGTTATAGTATTTTACGCATTAGAATCCGCACCCGCTCTGTAGTCCGCAAAGCCTAATTTAAGCTGGAAAAAAAAAAACTTTGTCCTGATGTTGTTTGCACCTGGTGCACATTCCTCAAGTAAAATAGTTTTTATTTAGCACACTTTTTAAAAACTTGATTAGCGCAAAAAAGCGTGTATCCTAGACAAACAGGTATTAACTAATTTGTCATTTATGAAATCCGTCACTTCTCGACATGATAAACAATTATGAAAAAAATCGTGTATATAGTCCGCTCCTCCAGTAAGTCTGCCCAGCATAAAGTTTCAACTCTTAACCAAGTATAATCCTCAGATTATAGTCTGTAAAATACGGTACGTTCTAGGCACGGTAACGTTTGTATTAACATGCATATATTTATAGTTATATATGAATACAGTGTCCTAACTGGCCGTAGTTTGTTGGGGTTATCATTGAGAAAGCATATTGTTGATGCCAGTAGCAAAGCCTCACTCCGTGTGTCTTAAAAAATGAATTAACTATCCTTGATACACGTTAAGGACAAAAACATTGGGCCTCCGACAATTGTGTGCAATTTTAAGCTTGTAGTTTAATCGGATTAACGTGCCTGGTTATAAACAATTAAAAATTTGTATTTAGTACTAAAACGTCGAGGATATACGAAGGATAGTAAAACCGATGTATTTGCTCCCGGAAATAATGAGGGAAACGTCTCGCATCAGGCTCCGTTTAAACAAACGGTACGGCACCCAGTTGTTGTTTTTTTTTTATGTCAAACGTGGAAATCAGAATTGGGCAGGTCTACAATGTGTTTGAAAATGAAAATACCGAAATACACGGCAACCACAGCAAAAAAAAAAAAAAAGTCTGAAGCTGAAATACATTTATGAAAATGTGTTGCCGTTACGCATGAAAGCTATATTTGAAAATAGGTAAACAGAAATATTTTAGAAAACAGATACAGGAAGCCATTTTTCTCGGGGAAGAAATACTTAAACAAACACGTATTCCTAAAAATATATACAAGGTGTTCTTACGCCCCTAACACCATAGGCGTGCGCAGGGTTCCGCTTCAGAGGGGTCTATTCTCATGAGAGCAACCCTCCCCTCCCCTCAGCCCCCCCCCCCCCCGGACCCCGCAATCCGGTCCCTCCAAAATGACCTCTGCATTAATTACGCAAAGACATGTAATGCTAATGATAGTGGCCATTCGAATCGTATTGCAATTTAGAAGTAATATTTACAACTGTGCGGTTGCATTGTCCTTTAAAAAATTGAGTAGTATGAAAGGTGAATAATCGTTTACACAAAGTGTGAAGCTTGTACACATCCGAAGAGCCACAGGTATGGTTTGCGAAATCGGATTATTCTATCAACATAAAACAATTTATGGGACCTAATCAAGAGAAACATCCGCGCTTTGATCGACGTTTGTTGAAAGGACAACAGCCCCTGGCCACCAACGCCTGGCTAGAAAAATCACAAAACCGATTATGTAACCTGCCGTGAAAAGTGCGTTTATTCGATACCCATGTCCTGCGATGCTAAATACATCGGGCGGACGGGACGATGCCTAAACGATCGGCAGAGAGAACACGCGAACGAGATCAACTCCCAGGGACGGCGCCAGACTTTTCATTGTGTGTGTGTGTGTTGTGTGAGCGTGTGTGTGTGTGTGTGTGTGTGTGTGTGTGTGTGTGTGTGTGTGTGTGTGTGTGTGTGTGTGTGTGTGTGTGTGTGTGTGTGTGTGTGTGTGTGTGTGTGTGTGTGTGTGTGTGTGTGTGTGTGTGTGTGTGTGTGTGTGTGTGTGTGTGTGTGTGTTTACAGCGGACGGCACGAAGTTTAAAACGTCCGGTATGAGGCCTCTTTACGCTTTTTCCATGGAAAGAGGAACTTTGGAAAATGACGAGGCATGTAGTGTGAACGGGTGTGCTCACGCAATTTAGAGGGAGGGGGGGGGGGGCGTAAAGGATTGCATATTTTGGGATGGCAGGACAAATCTTAGAGGAGGCGCCCTCGGAACCTCGTCTCCCTTTGGCGCCGTCCCTGAGTCCATAAGGAAACTAACACGGAGAAGGGGACGGACAACAACGACTTCCAACTAGATGAACCACCACCCGATTACCTAACATCATTCTGAGTGCGGCGGACCCTGCCTTTCGGCCTACCTTCCTTCGACCACCAGAATCGGAGGTCGCACCTCAAGAATGCGGACGAGGGATCATGGAAGCTTTCGCTATTAACCACAGTCAAGACAACTTCCGATCCTCATTCATAGGCCCGGAGGTAGATTAACTTTTCGGGGTCAGAGCTGATGTCCTTCGTTTCGCGTCTACAAACGGCGGTTTAGGTGTCCCACCTACTCCGGATCGTCCTTCACCACTTGCTCGAACTTTTTTCCTCTTACCACTCTGGCGTCTTTCACTCTTACCTCCCCTCCCCCTCCTTCCCCTATATATGCGAACTTCGGGTCAATAAATGTTGCTGATGGTTGGAAGTCCCTTTCTCTGTGTTTACCTTCCTCATGGAGGATACTGTCAGCAAAACGCTCGTTTTGTACTTGATATTTTAGAGCGCAGCTCTTAGCAGGTTCTTAGGAGCCCGTAGCCGCGTTGAGTGGCGTCGTCGTTGGCGTCGGCTTAACCACGCGTTGCATTATGGGACGTTTCCCCGCTAAACTTAGCGTGGAAATTTGCCGCTAAATTTAGTGGGGAAACGTTTTCGCTACATTTAGCGGGAAAAATTTTCCGCTAAATTTAATGGGAGAAATTTTCCCGCTAAATTTAACGGGGAAATTTCCTCGCTAATCTTAACAGAAAAACCTACCCGCTAAATTTAACGGAAACATTTTCCTGTTAAAGTTAGCGGAAAAATTAAACGAAAATTTACCGCAAAATGGGAGGGAGGAGCAGAGGAGGGAGGGTACGGAGGGAGAGGAGGGGCATACCCTCCCTTCCGTACCCTCCCTCCTCCTCCTCAAGAGCTGCGGCCGAATTCGGCATTACAGAGGATTGTAAACGTCTTTTATTTTTTTTATCTTTCCTATTTCTTTAGCAGTCAGACGACTAAATGACAAAAAGGAAGTGCATAACAAGATTGATCGAATCGAACTTTAGGTTTTCTGGCGCGTGGGCATCAAAACCCATAGTACTTCAAGAACAAGAAAAGAAAGTATCACATGAAAAGTGTACCAAAATAATATGGACAGTTCTTGCAATATTTAATCCATCTAAAAATAATTTCAAAGATGCCTATAAAAACTATCCGCTCTTCAAAAAAAAAAAGGAAAAGGACCGCGTATAAAGAACAAGTGGTTTACAGCTAACAAGATTCATTTGGAATAATACACGCTCATGAAAGAAAATTTTAAAAGATGGATGCGTCATTTCTCAATAAATTTCGTGGAAGCCATAATAAAGTGAGGCAATATGTTAGGAATCCTACGCGTTGTCCACGCGTCGATTGCTCTCTGTCTCACCTGTGTATGGTCAATCACCACCCGACCCAAGACAACTTGCCGCAAATGTTCTCGATGTTTGGTGCTGCGTTCGTTTAAGATAAGTTATACAGAACGGAGCTTATAGCAGGGATCAGAGACCCATTCACAGTGAGTGTTTTCTTTGTTTTTGCATAAACGTTCTTCAGTTCGTGACTGGGATGCTATTGACGTCTCTTACGCAATCTACACAAGGACTTGCAGCACGGACGGCTTCCTCGTTACCATCCACTTTATCACGGCTGGAAGCACGGCAGAAATAAAAACTTTTTTTGCTTTATAAAGCGGATCTTCTGACGTAACTGAGTAACAAGGGAATCGTTCTGCGAGGTCGCAAATTTAAACGCAAGAAGTGAACTGAGTGGAACGTACAAATCACAACACTTTTGTAGTTAGTCTGAACATGTGGTTTACAGTCGGCACTAACCCGAGCAGTTTCATTGAAAAAAAAAAGGATGCATTCGGGTTTATTCGTCTCACAAATGTGAAAGATTATCCTATCGCAGCGTAGCCAACATAGCCAGTGTCTTCAACTCCATGTTTGAAGAAACTTATGTGAATCTCATAAAGCCTTTCAAGCTTCATAGATACCTGTTTTTTTTTTAACGATGAAAGAAACAATTTGCTCTTGTTTTATTCTGAAAAGGTAAGATTGCATGCTATGTGTACATTCTGACACAGGGCCTTTTTTTTTTTTGTGGGGGGGGGGGGAACTGTTTTTTGTTCCGAATGGAAGAATTAGTTTTTATAGAGGAAGTCCTAAGAAGACTGGGCATGGGTGATATTCGAAATGTTCCAGTGGTCAGTTGGGTGGCAAAAAATTTGAATGTTTCCACCTTACTCTGGCACCTCAGTCTTAGTGCTTTTATATCTTGGTGAAAGGCGAAGTTGCCATTAAATACTAGGCATGCAAACCTACGTTCAGACCTTAAAGATGGGCGTACTTTTGATATACAAAAATTGACCAAAGAATGCTCCGCCGCAGTTTGTTAGCAGAAAATGTAAAGCTAGAGGATGCAAGCGACATTACTAAAACTTTTTTCAACTTCTAAAAAAAAAAAGCCATGACATATTTTGCGCTTTTTCCGAATAGTCAGGAAGGAGAGAGGGGGGGGGGTACGGCTTCTTTGCCTCTACCCGGTGTGCACTCATAAGCCTAGCACTGGTTGGGTTCCTACCCCAATAGATTGTAAGGAAATGAAAAGGTGTATGGTTGACTCTAGTAAGCCTGCAAAGGTTTACTCAAAACGGTAGCTTGATTTTAGACCTTAACATTCTCGAGCCCGAAATATATTTCTCCTCGCATTGACTTGTCACTTCTAGCGTAGTGCAAAGGGAAGTTGGCTGGCCTTCAATGGGTGGAAAAAAATTTACCTCAAAAAAGAGCGCACGTGGTTCGTTCCTATGCATACTTCACCCTTCTTAAGCATATGAACCTAAAAATATCAGTTTCACGTCGCCCCAAATCGCGTCGTGACGTCACCATGTTTTTTGTTGTTGCTTTTTTCTTAATCGAGGATTTTGTTTTTAGCAGCATACTCACGAGATTATTGCGGAATGCACTGGTGCGCTCTTATCAGTTGGTAGGACCAGAACCTTGAAACCTTGCATCCGTCCATGTATGTGGAATGGTAATGTCGGACATGTATACGTTAGACTTGTCAAACTTCTTGAATTCATAACAATAGCCGACCTCCTGCAGCATCCGTGGAAACATCTGCTACCTTTGCAGAATACAGTACTGGGTCCCATTGGTCCCTGACCAAATACATGGAACGATTTTTTGCTTGCATGGTAACAAAGCCACGTCCGCTCCTTCGTCGAATCCTCCACCATCATCAAGCAACAAAAAAACATTTATATTTTGTTTCGAAAGCAACAATTCCTCGAATATTCCAACGAGATACAGCGGCTTTCGATTGTATCGCGATGTCAAAACTATACCAAAAAACGTGTTTTTTTTATAGAAAACAAAACGGTGAATTTGATGTATCGCGATGCATAAACGCAATACAAAAATATATTCCTGAGATACTATCGCGATACATTTCCATCGCAATACTTCCCAACCCAGCGTGGGAAGAAATCTCTCCAACTCGGTGAATCAGTGCTAAAAAGATTTCGTGGAATATTCGGCTCGTTCTTAAAGCTACATACCTCCTCTAGACCATGGACCTTTAGACAGCGCATAAAAAAAGATGCACCGTGTAAGCTACTGTCCCGATATATAACGTACGTATACTATCACCTTTTTATGCCTTAGTTCGTGTGCATGAGTATGTCTAAGCTTGAACCTCGTACATTATTGATGTGAACCCTGGCTATGCGGACCGCAAGTTCGTCTGCTTCCTAAACATGTGTTGCGATGATGAGAACGCCCATCTCTTATTGGCTGATTAAAAAATAAATAAAGGTTTGACCTCAAGGTATCTAGCATCGACGTCAACCCACTATCCTTGCAATCAAACCCAATCAGAACTATACTCCGTCTCACCCTACGGTGGACTATGGCCCGAAGGCTAACGGGCGGAACACTGCCTCAGAAAAGCTTGCATCCGCCTTGCGAAAGAGGGCACGAGAGAAATTCCCATACGCAGACTACGAAGAGCACTAATCTAACGCATACGGTCCTCTGTTATGATAGCGCGTTATTTTATATATTGTTGAAAAAACGGTACATTGCATTTAGTTTTATAAACGTTGTTGCCATATATCGTAAAAATATGTGAACTCTTTGGAGAAGTTGGACGGCGCGCAGGCAACACTGTCATAAGGTCGATTCGCCTAAGCCATAGCAATCTAATCCAATCCGACGTGCCCGGACCCTCATCTCCCTTCCGCACGCGGTCCGTAAATACATCCCCGTGTCGAGCACTCTATCCGACTCATCTTCATTTCTTAATGGCCACTGGTCCTGATCCCGGGTTCTCTTCGTCCCATCGCTTCCCGACGGTATTTAGCCCTTCAGTAGTCTTCAGAAGTAGTAAGCAGACGGAGCCGCCGCGAGAACTCGATAAGCAGACGAAACACTCGCCTCCGCATGATGTGTCATGGCGCACTGATAAGTATGACGGAGCAAATATACCACGTGGTTTTTAACAGGCTCGTGATTGGACCTGACGGCCTGTTGTTTAGGGCTTTAGTTCATCGTAAAATAAGACGGAGTCTAGGCGTCGTTTTGACGTCACCGCAATCACTGCGCAAGTTGCATACGACTTGCTCTACGAATAGTCACTGAGGGCTTAAGAAATGCAGGGTATATCTTATCATATTCGCGCTTCCTGCATCGTGATTGGTTCGTTGGTCTTCTTATCGGAAAATTACGCAATGTCATTGGCTACTGAGCGATAATGAGATGCTCGGGTCTCGCCACGCCCTTGCGTATTGTGAGTTGAAGGTGGATATGAAATACATATTGAAGAGGTAATGTAGCTGCCGATATACTGCGGGTAGTATATATTGATGACCAGTAAAGCTAAATGGCTATTTCGTTTCGCGCTTTGAACACGTGCATTTTCAAGGAAAGAGTTATGCAAAGTGTGACAATTTTGGTCGTTAAAGCGAAGCAAATTATCTATAAATATAAGGAATTGTTCGTAGGAATGTGGGTTGATATACCATTCCGAACATTATAAACAACCCGTAAACAGGTTTTTATTGTTCTTTTTGTTTTTTGCAGAACTAATAAAATTTTAAATTTGGCAGCCTAGTATACTATAAGAAACATAATAAGAACAAGAAATGGCGCGAAGACAAGGATAGAGCAAAAGGTAACCACCAAGACACAGCGCTGACTCTCAACTGAAGTTTATTTTTGCTGGCATTTAGTATAATTAGCATACATATCACCCAAATAAACCTAAATTGTCTTCGCGTTATTTTTGTTCTTAGTTTATTTGGGTTGCATGTATGCAATTTATACTACTATATGCCAGTACAAATAAACTTGAGTTGAAAGTCAGCGCAGTGTCCTGTCGGTTACCTTTCAATTTATCTTCGTCCTTGCATTGTTTTTGTTCTTATTGTGTCTGTATACCAGCTAGCACAGATTTCAACGAATAAGAGGCAAGTCCATTTGAAGCCCTACGTACGTTATTAGGCTAAACAAAAGTATTCGAGATGAAACAGTGGATATATGTGAAGCGTCAACCGTGGTGCCTATGCGTCCCATCTTACGTCAAATGCATGAATAGAAATTTTAGATATTGTAAATTCGCGAAGAGCTTTCTGTAGATTCCGGTTGATGGCGGCATCTAGGGAAAGCTACATCGTGGCCAAGAGAATCGGTTGCACGACAAGGTATTATTGAAAGGCATGTTTACGTGACAAAGGAACGTTTTAGGTTAAGAAGACTACTGAGAAATGCCTAATATTGCACTGTAATCATCGAAGCACGTTTAAGTTGTCAAACAGCTTACTTCGACTTGATGTTCAGCGTAGTCCAATTTTCTTTCGAACAAGCGTATTGATAAAGTTGATGAGCTTTGGAGGGCTCTAAGAAACATCATGTACATGACACTTAAGACTGCTTAAGTGTAGGATTGCAAAAGCATCGCTACACGGAGCGCATTCCTATAAGCAGCGCGCCACGTCTTCCTTTCTTACACGGCGCTCATGCGGCGACATCACGCTCCCCCACTGCGCAGGCGCAGGGAACCCCGCCGGCTTCGCGACGGCTTCAATGACAAAGCATCTGCGTTGTTCTGTTTTTGTTTGTGTTTTTTTTTAATGCGAAAGCATTACCTGTCCCATGGAGCGAACCGGCGTTAGCACTTTTGGAAGCCGCAACAAGCGCCAAGTAAATTCCCCTGTCCCATGGAGCGAAGCCTGTTGTCTGTAGCAGAAAATTCATGGATAAAGTCCCATTGCCTGGCGCGCGGCATAGTTCCAAGGAACGCCACCCCACAGAGAAGCCCTCTGCATGGCGCAGCGGCCCGGCCACCGGTAAGAGGGCGAGGGTGGCCGGGCTCTGCAGAGCGGCCGCCGGCCGGACGCAGAGTCCGCCCGAGCAGACTCCGAAGAGGCTGCACGGCCGAGCTCAGCGCGGCGCGCAGCTTGTAGGAATACGCTACGTATACGATTGCTTCCGCATTCCAACACCTTAGCAGTCTTAAGTGTCTTTGTAGTTTTTTTCTGAGACGCGTCCGCTTTGACCTTGAGCACCCCCCCCCGCCGGCTTCCGTGACGAAGCATCTGCGTTGCTGTGCTTTTCTTTGTGTTTTATCTCTGAGGCCCGTGCTTGATGACGTATTTTTATGACCATCTTTCGGGCACAACGCCGACGCCTCTTCGCGTAATGGGACAAGTAAGGCTTTCGCCCTAAAATATATATATTTCGCAGGTTACCGGAAGGACATTTATCAAGGCATTTCGTCGAGAATTTCATCAGATCAGTGTAGACGCGCTGCCTCCTCGCAAGCAACAGCGCAGTCATGGGTAAGAAGATTGTCTTGTGTGCAAATATGTCAATGATACTGCGCAAATAAATGATGCTGTAAGCATTGAGTCTCTACAAAATTTCTTTTTCTAAGAAGAAAAGACGTATTCTGAAAATTAAGTGATTCAATTAATGTTTTATTGTAAAGCTACCAACGCTACGTTTGAAGTCAGACAAGATGTAGAAATGCGCGAATAATGGAAAGTGTTCGTAGATGGTTCTCGCCGTCCCGCTACGATCTCCACAACCCACTACGATGCCCGAAACTCTACTGTAAATGCCATCGGCGCGCAGGCGAAGTAGCGGCTTCTTCGTTGCGGAGGGCTTAGCGGAGGTGGAAACGCGGTCTACAAAATCTCCCTAATGCTCCAAGTTAAATAGCGTAGTGTCATACCTAGCTTCAGCATTGTAAAAATAGCGTGCATGCCGTAGCTTACCTTACGCTGCATAGGCTGTGAGTGACAGTGCACAATTTGATTCCAACCACTAGCTATTCACACACCGCTACCAAGAAGTGCTTATGAGCGCCTAAATACCTTAGGTCTCTGGCCAATAACCCGGACTATTAGTAAAAACAATGCTTCCACCTACCTGCGTGAGAATCTCCGCCAGTTTCTTCGTGACTGCTAGATACAAGACACTGTACCGCAAATCGTGTTTTTAAGGCCCGTTCACACACTTTCGTTTGCTTAAAACCGAGTTCTTGTGATCTCTTTCGACAAGAGAACACGCAAGCACGCTGGCGCCATCCGTGAGGTGACCCTGGAACTGAATTTTATGCTATAGAGCGAAGATTTGGTGGAATTCCCGAGATCAAATGCATACTCATAAGGAAAAGAAACGGGAACACCCCTTTGTCTCTTTTCCATGACTGCGTTCTCCATAACTCTCATAACATCTCAATTTCTCAAAGAGTGAAGTGACGAGAACCTTGACTCCGCACTCAAGCGTTTAGATTGGAACGTTCTTGATGACAGGCACGTTCTCCAAAAAGGATGACCGGGCTGTTCTCTCTCGTATACCTCACAAATGTACGTACGATCTATACGAAATCGAAGCTCATAACGTTGTCAAAAATTGTTTTTCGAGACAAGAAAAAGAAAAGATTAATGGGCGGAAAAGAGGGGAATTATACGGAAATGTTAAATGTTCCTCAGCTACCCGAGAGATGTCGTCAGTGTGTTCCTTCGTCGTAAAATATTTTAAGATGTGTTAAGGCGAACTGTCCTAAGTGTGAACCAGGCTTAATGCTCCATTTCTAACAAAATACAAAGTAACTGCCGAAAAGGTATCGCACTTTTGTTTCCTTCGATTCAATCATCCTCAGCCAAGGACCCCAAAAGCTACACTGTTAACAAAAAGATTCTGGAGACTTCGTCAACGACCCTGCGGCTCAGACTCCTCGCCTCAAGAGAGAAGTGGGACTAGTGAGTGCTACAGCTCTACTCATCGGTGCCGTCATAGGTATGCTTCTCCTATTATTTAGAATGTTATCATTGGAATGTATATAGGGTGTTATAAACCAAATATCTAGATAAAAATGCAGCAAAAAAATGGCGCCTGCACGTAATAAGCATGCTGACATTTACCTAGTGAAATTTCAGAGTGCAACTCCGTTTTTTGGCAAAGTTTAGAACAACATTCTTTGAATGTTTGGCGGCGTGCTCCGAAGCCGACGATCAATCGAGTCACCTTAGAATCGTGATTTCGGCGCCATCTTTCGATAGGCGCGGCAAGCACGCGGTCAAAAGCAAACGACGAAGAAACGAGCACTTGCTGTGTCAATCAGAAGAGGACGTTACAAGCACGACTCTCGGGCAACTCAGCCGTCAGCGTCGGAGCCCGTCATGGAAAATGCTCAAGATGTTCTAATTTTTCACAAAAACTGAGCAGAGCCTTGAAATTTCACAAGCCACATTTAACCATTCAAGTACTTTTTTGTTTATGAAAGCTTGATGACCCTACGTGCAGTCGTAGAAATATGCGATCGCTTCAACGCCAGCCCTTCTACTTATGCCACCCTGTATTTAAGATAAAAAATCTTACATTTCTGACGGTTGTGTACCTGCTTCTTACAGTGGCGGTCCAAGGGGAGGGGGGGCGACGGGGCGGCCGCCCCCCCCCCCCAAACAAAGTCGACCCCCCTCCCTCCCCCCTTCTCGGAGGGCAATTTGACATGGGTGGACCCCCCTTGCACAAGAAAGAATGGGAGAATAGTATCCTTAAAACTTTTCCGCCCCCCCCCCCCAAAAAAAAAACGAAGTTCTGGATCCGTTCCTGGCTCCTTAATGTTTAAGCAAGTTTTAGTCTATCACTCATTGTATGATACTGATTTCCCAATAACGTTCAAATAGTTTGTGGTTGGCATTGACTGACGCTTCTTCGCGCCGTGGGTTGGATTAAATCCGCTTTACATGTTCACAGAACGAGAGGTGTACTGATATCTGATACGAATTGCACTCTGCTTTGCAGGCTCTGGCATTTTTGTGACGCCCAGCACTGTCTTCAGAAATTCTGGCTCCATCGGCGTCGTCCTCATTGTTTGGTCAGTCTGCGGAGTCCTCACCCTTATTGGTAAGGGTTTTCAGAATACAAGAATTTTGTCTCAATAGGACATTGTGTGAATACCAAAATAGCACAGCTTCTGGAGGTACGTTCTGGCGACAGCAAACCGAAATTATTTCAACTCCTTAGCCATGAGAAAGAACGGACGCGGTGATTGACCTTCAAGATGCCATTACTTTATGCTTTTTTGCTTTCACTACCAAAATGCGATACAAAAATTGGATTCGAGTTTGTTTCATTGTCGGGGGATTAACGTCCATTAACCGCAGGATTTGTGTTCGAAATAAAATTCGCATCAAACTGCGAATTGATATATCCCCGACCGCCTGCTAATGCTTTACAAAACGAGGCAGAAGCCAAGATATTCATTGTATCAACGATTAATTATACCTGGTAATTATAACCTTTACATATTAAATATTCAAAGCCGGTATATCAATAATACATTATCTTTTTCTCGTAAAAAATTTGCCAAAAAAAAATCAAACAATAGCTTTTCATTTTGGCACGCTATCTAAAATGCTTATAGTGCAGCATACCAAGGGTGATTCTAAGATTGGACTCACATTTTCCCCATCATGAAAGGTACATTTTCCCGAGAACCCGCAATTCTTTGCTGGACGCACGAATCAAAAAAGGTGCGCGTGATACAGGTAAAAAAATAATCCAGCATAGCACGTACAACTCATCTCTATACTATTAATATGTATACTATTAAACGCAAATCATGTTCATCAACGACGCAAAAAAATTATTCGAGTAAATACTGTATCTCGCAAATACGGTAATGCAATTTTTGTTTTAATTAGGTAAGACTTTCCTGAGAAAATGTGTTAAATCGCTAAAATACAAGGTCCTCATAATTTCAGACGCTAAATTATGATCACAATTTAAGTAACATTGTTTTTTTTTATCTTTTTAAGTAAACATTTAACGGCGTTTTATGAAAGTATAAACACTCAACTATCACTGGTATGAAGTGATATGTTCTTGTTTTTTTGTTTGTAGTTTTCGAGGTGGGAGTGGTTGGAGGGGGCGGGGGGGGAGGAGGGCTATGGTGCCACCTTTTAAGAAACCTGGTGCGTCTACTTCTCCGCAATGTACTTAGAAGAGCCAGCCGTTGCAATTGATTTGGACGGGTTTTGGACGTCGAAACATAATTTGAACCTCGTCAATCGCAGAGATCTCTACGTAGATGACTGCAGTTGGCTCTGCCATGCGCCCTGCAGGAAGCTAAGCGCTGCAGGTTCCTTAGGGTCCAAGTCGTTGAAATAACAGTTCTCTAATTTCAGATACCAAAATTATGATTCGAATTTCAGTAGCAACGTCTTGCAAAAAGTAAACATTCAACAGCGTTTTTCTGAAAGTAAAATTTTCTACAATCACTGATTTAAAGTGATGTGTTCTAGTTATTTCGTTGTTGTTTGTTCGTACTTTCTTTCCTTTTTTTCAGGAGGGTTATGTTATGCGGAGCTTGGAGCTCTTCTGCCAGCCGCCGGCGGGGAATACGCCTACCTGATCGCCGGCGGCAAGTGGCTGGGCAAGTTCGGCGACGTCGTCCCGTTTTTTCACGCCTGGTTCTTCCTCCTCATATCGGACCCCATGAGCGCGGCACTCCAGGGTTTGACTTTTTCGAGCTACATGCTCAGCATCGTCTATCGCAGCTGCCCACCTCCTTATACGGCGAAAGTTTTTGTGGCTCTCGTGTTTACGTGTAAGTATATGCCGATGTGATTTCATTTGTATGCTGTCCTAGTTCTTGTCACAGAAAAGTTAAGCAATGGCTAGTACCAAAAATTTTAATATCGCTCCACAACCATTCAGAATCTAGCCTTAGACGATAAGAACTCCGAAAAACAAATCCCGAAGCAAGACGGGTGAACAAAATAAGCAAGAGCCTGAGTTTCTTAAGATCTCAGTTACTATAGGAAAAGCATTATATGAAGGTGTATCAGAGTCACACAAAAGACCATATAAAATAAATAAAAACCCTGTCAGACGGGCACATGAAAGGTCAGTAAAGGACAAGCACGAAACACGCATCCGAACCAGATAATTGATGATTAGGCGCTCCTGATAACAATGCGAAGCACGTGGCGCTCACCGCATACGTTTCTCGGTAAAGATTACTGTTGCGCAAGCTGCGCGTCGACGGCAGCTTGATACGTGGGGAGTGACGTCACTAGCCTTTCACATATAAGAAGTTTTGATACAGTGCATTTACATTTGTTCTGTCAATCATATGGAATAAAAACTTTTGCTCTTTACAAACATGCACTGCCGCTTGCGTCCCAAGCGACTTCCGGACGCACCGTCTTTGCAAGCCTGTTGAGCTTGCTTATGCCACCAGTGCTAGAAAGAATAAATGCTACATGGATAACAAAGTTGGAGATGTAACGAGGGCCTTCGGCTGTGCAACATTACATTTTGTAGAAGGCAACTTGGTTTACAAGCCTCGAAACATTTTAACAGATCTCGCACTTCTTCGTTCTTTTGGCGTCCACCTGAAGAACTGGTGATTAAACGTTTCATCTACATTTAAATCAACGGTGTTAAAGTGGCCTTTGTTCATTTTTTTATAAACCGGAAGTTCTTTGGAACGTCAAAGACTAGAGCACCACCTGGGGGCGTTTGCCATAAAAAGGTTCTATAGTGTAGCAGGCATTCGTTGCAGGTGATACCACAGCTTCGCTGTCCAACCACCTTCACAGCGTGGAATGGAGCCTCAATTTTGTTTTTAATCGGAACTTGTTTTGACGACCATATAAGATAGTCTTTTTTATGGGTAATTGTGTATTCGTAATACCATCATGTCCTAATACAGAAAAGGGCAACTCATGAGAACTGCCAGGGCACATGTGTATTGTGTAAAGTAATAGGCTAAGATCAATCTCATATAAGAGTATAATATCGGAATGTTTTGATGGGATTCAGTGTAAGGGAAGTCGTGTTAACAGGGCCCTATTTTCAGCTCTTGCGACACTCCTGAACTGTTTATCTGTGAAAACATCAGCCAGGGTTCAAGATGTGCTTTCATCAATCAAGTGCTTAGTTCTACTGTCGATCATAATTACCGGCGTAGTCTCAGCATTCAGAGGTAAGCCAACTTTACGAAATAAAATTTAAAGTTATTGTTAATCTGAGTAGCATTGTAATTATACGTATGATGTTGTTTTATTTCAGAAAATCATCTCCTTGACACACCTTTCTTCACAGACGATACAAAAGCTGCGAACGTTGTGTTCGCTTTCTATGGGGCCATATTTTCGTATTCAGGATGGTAAGAAAGGTTTGGTCTTGACTTTTTATTGTTATCTTATTTATAGTATATTATGAAAAAGTTTGGAATATATATATATATGTAATAATATATGCGGTTTGTGCATTTGTTTCTTGCGACTTTGAAGCTTTTTTATTCTCTAGTTACACGGACCGTTTTAGCTGTGGTTAGGCAAGCGCCAGTTAGCGGCCGCAAACCGTGGTTTGACCAAACTGAACTGAGGTGGTGTTAAACGTCCGATTTGCTTGCAGTTGAAGGGTTAAAGCTAAAACGAAACGAACCGCAATATCTCGTGTTCCAATCAAGGACATGTTTTTTTATATCCAATTTTACTGTTTAAAACGAGTAATTAAACATATAATTTTATTTTTGGTGCGTAGCAAACGATTATCAAGACCCACAACATAAATACAAACATGGGCGACATGAGAGAAACCACACTGCCATCGACAAGAATCAATAGAAGCGCCCTAGGAGTGCTGGCTTCGCCCCTTCCCGCGACATGGCGTAACTGCTTTTGCTGCATATTTGTCTCCGAGACATGTTTCTTTCCGCGACATCTGTCTCCACAGTTCTTTCTAAATCTGTCCCGTGGCATTCCGAAATAGTTAGGCGCTTCGATAGATGGCAGTGCTGCGGTCGTACGCCATCTTTAGCTCAGTTAGTGAGCCCAAACTAAGATCGTGGAGCTCAGTTTGCTGTAACCGTGGTTTCGTGCTAACCACAGTTTGGTCAGCCGTGTAACTACGCAAAACTCCAGTTTAGGGTAACCGCATTTAGCTTAACTGTAGTTCTGAATGCCCGTGTAACAGGAGTATTAAAATGCTTTTTTTTACAAGCAGGCTTAAAATTAGCTAAACAACAGAAAAAGTCGTCTATGAAACAATTAATTTTAAAAAAAATTCTTGCAGCTCAACAAAAACTGTGCATGAGGCAATTTAATATTTAGCATAAAGTCCCTCTTACAGCGTAAATTTGGTGACCACAAGTTACCAAGTTTAGCAAGAATTTCGTTAATTCAGTTAGAATATTAAATTTCCAGATTAAGAATAGTTATCAATCAGCGGCATCTCAGCCTCCCAAGAATCACTACAAGATAAAGTATAGTCCGAACAAGTATGGGTTCTAATTGAAACCACTGTCCACTTAAAACCATACCAATAACCGTCTTCTGCTCGCTGCCATCTTAGTCTCCAGGGCCGCAGGTGGAATGCTAAGCATACAAGTAGCAATATTCTGTTGAGTACATACGCCTCGCGTGCATCCGCAACACAGTAAAACAGAATTTTTGGCCTGGATGATAAGCTATAAAAAGACATGTGCCCGCGACTGGAATCACCATACCACCGATACGTCCTTGCAGGAACCAAATCACTTACATTGCTGAAGAAATCAAGAACCCCGCGAGAAACATACCCTGGGCGCTGATCTTCGGCATCTTCATCATAACCCTCATCTACATCGGAACCAACGTGGCCTACTTCGTGGTCCTGGACGCTCCAACGATAGCCAGCACGGACGCCATAGCTGTATCATTTGCTGCGGCAACTTGGGGACCCCTAGCGGCCACGGTGATACCAATCTGCGTAGCAATCAGCAGTTTCGGCAGCTTGTGTGCCGGATACTTCAGCACTGCTAGGGTCATGCTGGCTGCTGGAAGACAAGGACACCTTCCGCTGATCTTTTCTTTCATCACAGCGGAAACGTCTTTACCACTGACTTCAATCCTTCTGAGAGGATGCCTGGCCGTGTGCTACACGTTCGCCGGTTCAGTGGAAGCCCTTATAGCCGGTGGTGTCTTCTTACTGAGCCTGACAGACGTCTTCGTTGTGCTTACGCTGTTCGTACTTCGGTTCACGATGGGAGATGCACCGAGGCCCTACCGCGTTCCTACAGTGCTGGCAGTCCTCAAGCTCCTAATGTCGGTTGCGTTAATCGTCCTACCTTTCCTGAAGCCCGTTGAGTACCTACAGTACGTTGTAATCATGGCCATTCTTATACTGGGTGGAGTCTATTACGTGGTGTTTACTCGTTTTGAGTTAGTTCTTCCCGGTAGTCGGCAAACAACCTACTTTGTTCAGAAGTTATTGATGTGCGTTCCTTGCGTCAACGAGCTCGAACTAATGCTCAAGGAAAAGTTGTGATAATGAGCATAATTCCAGCTTTATTAACACTCCTGTGACGCTCCTTTAAGTCAGCCTGAAATGAACTGTTGGACAGGCAGAGATTCATTTAAACTTGCAGGAATGCCAGACAGCATCCTGACCCTTCAACAAACTGATCAATCTGAAAAATTATAAAATTCAGATTGTAGACATTCGTAACAAACTCTATGCCAAAAAAAAAATTAAAGAGATTTACAATATTTTTGTAATGCCAAATTAGAGCGCAGCTCTTAAGGAGAAGGAGGGGAGAATACTGAGGAAAGGGTATGTCCCAGCTCCCCTTCCGTACACTCCCTCCTCCTCTTTTGCTCCCCTATTCATTTAGCGGGAAATTTAGTGAAAATTTCCCCGCTAAATTTAGCGGGGAAACTGAATTGGTGTTGAGGTCACGTAACGTCAATTTCCCGCTATACTTGGCAGAAATATATTCGCTAAAGTTTTGTCGCTAAATTTAGCGTGACGTAACGTGACGTCACGAGGTTTCGCCCTAAAGATAGCGGGAAAATTTCCCGCTAAATTTAGCGAAAAATTTCCAGCGAAATGTAGCGGTAAATTTTACCCTCGTGACGTCACGCGTGACGTCACGTCTGACGTCATTATGGGAAACGTCCCATAATGCAACGCGCGGTTACGGCGACGCCGACACCGCTCAACCCGGAAACGGGCCCCTAAGAGCTCTGCTTAAAAAAAAAAATGTTATTAGATTCTTACAAAGGATATATCATACTAGCGGGTGTACTGAGACTCGTTGCCACTTCAAAGCGCCATTGCCCAGTTCTAACTAAATTAAAAACTTTTTTTTTTGTTTTTTATGTATGTACGCATGCAAGTTACTGTACGCCGAGAGACACCAAACTTGGCGGAAATAAAAGTTGTTTTTTGTTACGTAAACCCTACGCGTGGTTGCCGGAATCGATGTACAGTCAGCGACAACTTAGAAACCCAGGGCGCGGGGTGTCCCGACTATCTCGTCTTCGCTCCTCAGCCATGAAGACGGCATTTGCCGGTAAGAACGGCGAAAAGCCAATCACGAAGCAACGAGCGTAAACAAGAAAACCACACCCTGCGTCTTTTTTTTTTTTTTAAAGATGTCAGACGTCTGTTTCGTAACGTTTCTGACCGACCGAGCATAGACATCTATCGACCAACACACTGTTGGCAAACAAACACGCGTTTGCTCACTCGAGGGTGGGGACATTGCGCGTGCGCGCAGAAACCAGATTCGCCCGAAGCGTAGCACCTGCGCATGCGCGGTGCCGACAGCAGCGCCACCGCAGTGCCGTGACGTCAGAGAGTTGGGATGGTCTATTGGCGACGAGATGTTTTGGTGGCGCCACCTCGCGAGCGCCCTCCTGTGACGCAGCTGGTAGGATGCGAGCAGACGACGCGCTATGAGAAAGCACGGAGCGGCTATGTTAGTTCTCGCATCCGTGCCGATTAAAAACGGTTCATTTCTTCAATAAAAGCGTATAACGTCTTTGTGAGTGACCTTTCTAATGAATAACTGCGCCTCGGAGTTTCCTTTTGTATTAGAAACTTCGAAATGTTCAAAAACAAGCCTGGAGCTTGAGATTACATCTTCCGCGGCGTGCGTCAGGGCTATTAGCAGCGTCTCTGATTCTTGTTTTTTTTTCGGGTCTGTGGAGGCTGCTGTAGAAAAAGGTTTTGCATTCACAAGAGTAAATGACCTGCTCTATTCTTAGATGTGCACGCGCGCCTAGTTGTGTTACAAGGCGCTGCACACTTGTTTTAGCTACATTAATCTTGCCGATACCGACGCTATCCAGGTGTGACTCGACACTCGCTGCCGAGCAAATGCTCGTCAGCAACTGACGCTCAGCTCCTCCCGAAAAGAATACGTGGCCAAAAAGTTTGTCACATCGCGACTTTTGCTCGAAAGAAAAGCAGACATTTTTATAAATTCCTAAATTGTCTGCCATTGGCCGGCAAATTAAGACGAATAATTAATTTGTTCTATCCTTATTTCACTAACAATTGTTTACGAACTTAAAATTGCTCGCGGAGAAGCGCATCACGCATTATGCGCATTTGGGTCAGCAAAAATTAAACATAAGAACGGTAGTAATTCATAGCGGGTGTATTCCCCATCTTTTGGGACGCTGAAGCGTCGATGACTTAGTAGATTTAAGACTTCGATCGCGAGGGGGTCTGAGACGTTTGGCGTTGACCGGGTGAATAAGCAGAGATTTAATTTAAAGGGTGACTGCAAAGAAAAAAAAAGTTTTTTAAACAGCCTAATTGGGACAAGCATGTCACAAAAGAAATGTTCCGCGAAAAAAAGATGTTTAGCAATATTTACGTCACAGGACGTAATTTAGTCGGAGTCAGAACCTCTCCACATTTGAAGCTCCCGCTCTTTCGACCCCCGCGGAGGAGAACTACGCCCCGCCCCTCACTCTTGAATTTGCTCTTTTTCGTTGACTTGGCTACAGTGTACTTGGCTGCTGAGTTGAACGCACTGGTTGAACGATGCAGCGTCTCGACTTCCGGTAAGATCTGGCAACAACGCACGTTAAATATGGCGCCGGTATTGTTTTGGTTTGATGGTACACGAGACTAGAGCTGTAACGAGAAGCTGTGCGGTTTGCGAGCACATAGCGAAGACGTGACCGGAGAAGTGCCCCTGTGATGTTCCCGGAAGACGGAAAGTATCATTCGTAATCGTCGTGTGTGCTTGGAGAGCGAAGGGAGTCACAGGGTCCACGAGTGCGCAACCACAAGCCAACGTTCACGACAGCGCTGCGTTGACTTCGGCGATCTCGTTCTGTTTGGTGCAACACGGCGATGCGACAAAGAACTGAAACGTTCGTGGTGTGTGTGGTGCGGTGCTTGGAAGTAGACACCCACACTAACACGGAGCGCAGATTGGTTGTTGTGGGGTTCAATCCCGTCGTCGTCAGCTGATCCAGTCAAACTGGTCAGTAAGGACGCAGAGAGCGTTTTTAAAAGTAAATCTTCCTTCGTTCCGTTTCAAAATGTGGAAGATTCCCGACGCCTACCGTGAGTAAAAAGCTGCGGGCGTTTTTAACAAAATTACGTCGCTTTAATTGAACAATGAAATACGAATTGTTGTCCTAAATCTGCCGTTTTTATGCTTCGTGTTGGGTTGCGTTTGCACAGCGACGTGTTGCGCTCATCGTGCGGTGTGAATAAATTTGGGCAAGATTTCCGACCTGCCCACAGATGCATGAACTGAGACCATTTTTTACGTAGTGAACATAGTGCTTTTTTATTTTGGAAAGAGGCGTTGTGCATTTATTACGGTACAATCACTTGAACGGTCAGAAATTGGGGAGGGCAAGCAAGTTTTCCGAACTTTGTCTCTTTGCATTCTGGCACTGCCCCTAGTTTCAGTAGATATACCCGCTAGCAGGTACAAACTGCTCTAAAGCAGATAAAAGACTGGGAAGTCGGGACGGTGCGGACTCCGTGTTTCGCGCTTTTCGTAAGGTGACTGGGGAAGTGCTTTTGCAAGGTATGCGGAATATGCAACCGATTTTGTTATGCCCGTCGTTTGCGTGTCTCCAGCAAAACGAATAAGATAATCTACAAAGCCGCGATCACAAGCCAAGATTTACGGTAACAGTACACATTCATTCAAACAACTGTACGTAAGATAATTCAGAAGCCGAGAAAAAAAAAAAACTCGGCTAACGCAGAATTTGGACGTCCGAAGGCTTCTGCGGACAGCTGTTACGTAATAACCTGGCTGTGCCAGGTTTTCTACGTAACAGCTGTGTCTAGTCGCGGACGTTCGGGGCACCCGGTGCGAATCTCGACGGCCTCCGGAGCGATATGACGAGAACGTAACTGGACACGTTTGTCGCTACGCGAACGCCCGATTGCCTCCAGCCAAATAGCATTCCCTTCGGGGCGACATGGCTGCTGGAAGGCTCACTGTCGGGATCACTCATCTAACATCTCCAAAAAGTCAGCACTTGCACGCGCGAGCGCAAAAAAAAAAAAAAGAAGCACGCTAAGCAAGCAAAGAGAAAAACGAAAGAACTGCGCTACGAAAGCCAAAACCCCGCGTCGCTTCCTATCACTAACACCTGCGACAGCTGCTAAACACACACTACTTCACTTCAAGAAGTCTCACTTAAGCACCTGGGTCAGCACGAAACACTGATCACTTCGGCGAAACGTCACGTCGAGGTAGGCAAGACAGGCGGGAGCAGAGACTTCGGCGGCCATGAAAGAATGGCGAAGCTTTTGTTTGTTATGGTATGAATTCAAACGGAAGTGCCCGTCTCCTTTTGTAAAGAATATTATTAACTCTCATTACACGGGTTATTCTTTAAACAAAAAATATGCCGCTCAAAATGAAATTGCAACATATAACAAAGTTTTAACAACCAAGATCTAAGCTGTCAATCAAACTCTTAGCCAATGAGAAGTATTGCAGCCGATTGGGATAAACGTCACGGAATTCCAACTTCGTGGCGCGCGATTTAAAACGGACGAAATAGCCGCAAACTAAAATCAAACTCACGCAATAAATATTGCTTTAGATTTTTTTTCTCGCGGAAAAAATTTTTTTTTACATGCTTGTTTCAATTAGACTGTTTTTAAAAAAATATTTTTTTCTTTGCAGTTACCCTTTAAACGACTCCGCAAGCCGCCACCACTTCGTCCTGTTAATTGTTTTAAGGAAATGGTTATTTACTGGTTTACAAAAATTAAAAAAAGGAATCAACTCGGAACTATTAAGAGACCAGCACTAGCTCACACAACACATTGGAACCAACTGGATACACGAAGTCGCTTTCACTTAAGTGTTTACTACACACAAGAAGTTCTCGAATTTCGCCTTCCTGTGTCCAATTTAATGAGGGATTCCTTTCTTAGTTTTATTTTGTCCAAATCATAATAAAAAATACACCCTATTCGCCGTGTTAGATACTCTAATGAGATAAAGCGCTGGACAGTCTATTTTCACCATCCAGCTTTTTGCACTGAGGTAGAATTGAGCACACCACCATCCGGGCGCTTCAATACCTCAGCGCCAAAAGTGTCTGTTGGCACACAAATACGCGTGTCACGTGCGGTTTCAAACTATATGTTAAAACATCCTACTACAAATATCGCTTCACCAAATAAACACAACGCGTGAAACAGGCTTTGCCGCGCGTTACCCGAACAGCGCATGACGCGAGCTGACGATCTGAGGGATCCAACATCTGTGCGATCTGTTCCATTCTGTCCTACCCGTGACGTCACAAATGATGATGATGGTAGCTAGAGAAGCGCCCCCTGTTGTTCGCACACGCCGCCGATAGACCTCGAACGCACGCGCAGAGTCTCATAGTTTGTGGCAGAGAGCTACTGAGCGCGCTTAGAACACGTTCCACGGATGGCGGCCCACCGAAGGCGATTATTAAAGAGGTCTATATACTCTGCTTCGCACAAAGTCCCAGCGTAGCCTGTAGGCTACAATCCGATGGAGATAATCGAGCAGCGTCCAAATGGGCATCGTCGTCTCGGCGCTTGTCATTTTCGTGCGTTTGCTATCGCGAGCCAAATCTATCGCGCAAAGTGAATGCACCAGGATCCCATGCTTTTTTTTTTTTTTACAGTGCGTACCTGCTTTGTTAATTAGTGATGGTCCTAGACTTTCGAAATGCGATATAGCATTTTAAAAGTTGCATGTATTGTATCACGTATCGTTGAGAAGAACGTCAGTCGACAAGGTGAGGATGATACTATAAGCACTGCTAGAGGTGTGTGGTCGCTCGCACAAGTCTCCAACTCTTCGAACTCTGGCAGCGGAGTTAGCGTCGGGTCCCTGACAACTTTTCGTTGATCACGTAACCGCAAGAACCGAGCAATGTGCTGGGGTGAGACATAAGCTTGTTCGGAACAATTTAGACGTACATCACCACACTGCACAACCAGTTGTGTTAGAAGGCGCAGTCCCCCTCGATTTAAAACATCTGTCAGATGATGAACCACCGCACCGTGGGGTAGTGTATTCTCCAAAACCAAATGTTATCTGCCGTATTTACGCTGGAGTGTCTTCACAGCCACAGAGGCGAAGTATCCAGCTACGCGGGTCAGGAGTATTGGACCACAGAGCTGATAAATCACAGTTGGTGATGTCGAATGCAAAAGTTAGAACACAAATCAATTATTACTCTGCGCAGGTGACTCGCGTGCTGAAACCAAGAAATTTTTCAAAATACTGTGGAAGTGGTAACTCACTCTAAAAATACCCACTATGCCTGCTTGAGAACACAAAAAGAAAATAGGGGAGTTGCTTACCGTACTATCGTCCTTCCGGGCACAGTGACAATTCGGAAGTGCAAAAGAGTACAAGAGAAAACAAACACTGCCACGCCAGCATACTTTTGAAGAGCTCGTAATTTGAACTTCTTTCTCCGGAATCGCCTTAATCCGTTGATAGGCCGGAGAATATGTGGGCCTCTTATTTTCCGGCGTAATTTATCCGACACCACGGCACACAAGACATATCATTATTGCTCACATTCACACACATGAAAACCTTAGAGATTCTGGTCGTCGACGTCCACTACCGACAGCACGCCATCAGTGCTGTTGTTGGCCCTGCGCTGTTTTGGAAGCTGTGTTCACCAGACTGGCCAGTTCTCTCCCAAGCCTATTTTGGACATTTTGGGACTTCCCGTGTCTAGCGCAAATGTAGAGCGCGCGTTTTCGAATTAGCAAGTCGTGAACAGAAAGGAGCGAGTGGTGGGGGGGGGGGGGATGACAGATGCGAGCCTTGAAATATATGCGTGCATATATAACAATAATGTAGAGTGAAGAACATTGGGATATGGAAATATGGAGATTTAGATAAAAGTTTAACCGTTTCTTGTCTCGATTTTTCGTTTCTATTCGCAATTTTGTCTGTCTATGGGAGCCGGTTTAAGCGTCTGCAGGAGACAAATGACCGAAATGCACCGGTGTTTGGGAAATAAATAAAAACCGAAAAACATCCGCCAATTTTCCACCTAAATGAACACCGGAAAATATACGCCCTAGACATACCCCATGATAAACACCTGGGGCTCGACCACTCCCTACGTCAAACAGCTCACGCGTATTAACTCCTAGACTAGTTTTTAAATGAGCCTGCTTTTTAAAGGCAGGCTTGCCAAGAAACGGTCCGTTTCTGCAAACTCGTTTTTTTTTCTCGTTTTCTTTTTGTTTAGATGGCAATAAAAAGCTCATTTGCCACCGAAGCTATACGTTGCCGGAGTAAAATTTTCAGTTGCCAGTCAGATAGCCCTCCATTGTTTCGCGCTGTTTTCCACTCGAGGTATACCTCGAACCCACGAGCTGGGACTTGGTATCCATCCTCCGACGAACAAAATCGTTTTAATGTTAATGTATATTTTTATTTATAGTACTAAAAGATCAGAGGTTCATTTCAATCAAACTGGCTAACAAAGAAATTAAAAAGAAATGCTGCGTTTTGATATACAAAGTAATTGTGTGGCCGGAAAATAGTTAGAAATGAGTCCCGTAATTCGACGAAGGAGAGCGTGCTGGTTAGCTTACAGGAATAAGCGGAAGCAGTCTTGGACACTTCTAAGTTCTAACCAGTACTGCGGTCTCGAACGAGACGTGGAACTGAGCCAGCCACAGAACGACATTTCCCCCTACCAGTTACCTTGGCACTTTACCGCAGTGTGCTGGCGCTGCACTGTGGGGGCGTGCTAGAGAGTGAGATAGAGAAAATATAAGACGGACAAGACCCACCTAGACTACAATGAAAAAAATCTTTATTACTGGTCAAGCGGCTTCCTGTTTTGGTCTGTATTTTTAACGAGAGCGCATTCAAACCATAGCGATTTAGGAGGTGTTTAATGTTTCTTTCTTACTTTAATTTCTGAATTTCGAGACAGCTCTCTCTTCGTCATTGTACGTACCACAATTTTTTCCCTTAAAGTTCGGTTTGGGCCTTTGCAGAAATTGGGACTTCGTTTCATCTTAAGTACAGATGCAGCTGACGCTACGAGGTAATGCTGACCAATCAAACAGTGTCAAAAGCGTAATTCACTATACCTTCGTTTGTTTATGATTGGCTCAGCGAGGATAGAACATCATGATGGTGCTGTTTTCACGCTGTCGGATGGGTCCCATCAGCTGCTAGCGAGGGCTGCATCTGGACAAAGTGAAACGAGGTATAGACTGTTCTTCGCCTTCCGGGTTCAGGTGTACGACAGGCGTGTCGCTATTTACCAGTCGAACCTATCTTCTTGTTCAATTTGCTGGAGAGTAAGATGTGAATTTCGTTTTTGTTACGTCTCCTACGGGATCCCTGACAAAACACTCTCGTACTCCGCACCACCAAGGTTAGCCGAGCCTCGAAGAGGCTTCGATTACGAAAGACGTGCGCTCATTCTTCGGCGGCGCGTGCTCCTCGACGCAGCGGTAGACTGGAATGTACGTTTGTGCGATCCGGGGCAAAGCAACAAAATCATTGAGCGACTTCCTCGCCAGACAGGTTTGCGGTGTAGTGGTTTACAAGTGCGCTGAGCGCCGAAGGGGCAAGACATCTGGATTTCTTTTCCGCGAAACAAGCTGCGCCGGCAAACTTATGCTACTCTTCCACCGCACACAGCTGGGCTTAAAAGGCCCCACGAATGTCCCCGCAGCCAGATTAAGGTCAGTGTAATTTTATGATAATCATCGAAGTTTAGTACAGTGGCGCAAACTTCAAACTCTCATTGAAGCTTTAGCACTTATTTAATCATTGAATTTATATTTTTTATATAATTTTACTTTAAGAGCAATAGAGCGAATTGTGTTCATTGCGTATTCGTGTTTTTTTGTTTTTTTCGCTGTTGTTGTTTTGTAATGGTCCCCTGGCCTCGTCACGCTGTCTTCGCAGCTTTTTTCTTCTTTTTTTTTTTTTTGCCAGTTAAATCAAAGCATTGTATGTAGGGTGACCACCCGTCCTGCGACTCGCTGGACTGTCCCGTATTGAGGGCTCGCGTCCCGCGTCCCACAAGAAATTCCAAAATCTTCAAAATGTCCCGCATTTCACATTGTCGTAACATTCACTACGCAAATTATGGCGCTTCCGATCAACGGGTAACGGGGAGGCTCGGAGGTCGCTGAGAAACGTGTGAATCTCGATGGTATGCCATTTTCTAGCCAAGCACTGCGGGAAGCAACCGTCGTTCTTGCAGGAGTTGACGCGCATGCGCCGTTGTGCTTCTCCCCTTGATGGCAAAGCATTACGAGCGAAAATTGCTCGCCAAAAGTTGAAAAATAAACTATTGTAGTCATTTGCAAATCACACTGTATCATGCGAAAAAATTGTCCTGAAAAGTTTTTTTTTTTTTTGTGAAGACGGTCACACAAGACAAAAACCGGCAACTTACAACGACCAAAAAAACAACATTAGGTTATATTTATGTGCAGGAGCATGTTAGTATAAGAGTAAGTATCGACAGGACACAATGAGCCGAGTAATATTTACTGTTTCCTATTTACTTTTTGATGCATTGGGGTTTGGTGCAGTCGATTTTTATGTTTTCAACTTAGATACTTTTAATAAAATTTTTACCACTACAATTAAACACAAATATATCACTGTGAGTGAAACATACCTTAGCTTAATGGCCGCGTACAATTTTCTGGTGTATAATATGCTTTCGGAAAGCAAAGGATTTCGGGGTGTGCGCGTTGGTGAATTTCCTTTAATACTTCTATCTTGAGTCGTGAAAATACCAGTCATGGGTAAGTTACTTTTAAAAAGTAATTCGTTACAGTTACAGTTACTTTCTGAAAAAAGTAGCGAAGTTACCGTTACAGTTACTGCAACAAAGGAGTAACTCGTTACAGTTACAGTTACTTTTAAAAAGTAACGACGTTACTTTTCAGTTACTTTTCTATAACACGAAAAATTTAGGAAAAACTAGATAACGTCCCTCACCAAGTTTTATTCCATAAAATTAAAAAGTAAGCTTTTTACTTGATATTGTAACTTAGCATCATTTGTTTCTCGAAATTAGTGTCTGAAAGCTTCCCTCAATTTTGATGGCGAACACGTCCCTGCCCTTACTGAACAGACCCCGCGCAACCAGAGCAACGAGCAAACCCCGCGCAAACAGCAGTATATTTTGCCTTGACTGTTGACACCATGCCGGAGTAGTGGCGCAAATCAAAATACGAAACATGCGCAGTGCGGAGTAGTGGCGCTAATCAAAACACGAAACATTCGCAGTGCCCTCCATGTGTATTGTTTCACAGTTAATTCACCCGATTAAAAAGCGTCTGCGCAGAAAAAGGAGCAACCGCAACATAGATAGTGCTTCAAGATACTAAGATGTAAGTGTTCAGTCACAAAGTACAAGCGCGTGCGTAAAGATAACTAGATATTTTTTCATCAAATCTGCACGAGGCTATATTCGGGTCTGTGACTCGCGAGAAAGAACGTATTCACAAGTTTGTGCAAGGCCAACTTGACACTCGAAATGTCGGAACAGACAATTTGGAAAGTGCAGAGAATAGCTAGATTGTACTCGTTCAATGATATATTATTAATAAAAAAACTGGAAAGTAACGACAAAAGTAACTTCGTTACTTTCATCGTTACCTCAGAAAAAGTAATAGAACTACAGTTACAAGTTACATTTTTAAAAAGTAACTCGTTACAGTTACAAGTTACCAAAAAAGTAACGAAGTTACAGTAACGCGTTACTAGTAACGCGTTACTACCCAAGACAGGAAAATACCGTCCTCCTCCTACGCCCCCCCCCCCCCCGGGTCAGGGTGTCCCGCATTTCACCGTGAGGAAGGTGGTCACCCTATAGTCGGTGACAGGTCAAGAACGAAGTGGAAGCTCCTCCCACCCCTTTCCACTTCAGCGGAGCGAACGGTGGAGAGGAGGTCGCCTCCCTCCACCATTCGCACTACTAAAGTGGAAAGAGGTGGGAGGAGCTTCCACTTCGTTCTTGACCTGTCACCGACTATAGGGTGACCACCTTGCGCGCTTAGCAGGGGCATCCACTGCCTGACGCTGCTTTCGCTATCCACCGGTTTCCCGCGCGCGCATTGGCTTCCGCCCCTTGAGGTCACCTCCCTCTCGCTTTTGTCCTTCGTACTCTCCTCCTCTCCACACGGCGTGCTTTCCTTTCCACTGTTTTGTCCGCAGACGGACGGCATCAGCTTCTAGACGGTGATATAGAAAGGGCAAATGACTAAGAAGAGAAGGGGACAGTACTTAAGCGCTTACTTACAACTCTCAATTTAATAGAGCATGTAGAGAAAGACAAGGTGGACGTGAACAAGGAGAAAAGAAAGATAAAAATAATCTCACTTCTGCTACTATGACAACATATTTAGTTTTAGAAATCGAAATAAAAAATATATTTTAACTTCACCTAAGGACAGAGTACTTGTCACGTAAAAGTTGTCGATAAAACAAAAAGAAAACAAGAATAAGCTGAAAAGAAAAAAAAAGGACAGAGCGAAGGACTAAAAAGTTTTCAATGAAAACACCGCTGGAACTGAAGTTTTTTCTGTGTTTCAAGTCTTCAAGGAAAACACCGAAGGAACTGAAGTCTTTTTTGTGTTAGGGTCACTGATGGAGCACTTATGCGTTGTTCACCACTGGTGAGGACGACCTGAGCCTCGTACAGTTCTCTGGTATTTTTGTCTCGGAACCGCTTCAGAACTTTGGTGTGGTTGAATGACGGTGAGCATTTGCAGTCCCTGACATGCACCGCACGGTGTCCCGCTGGTATTGATTTCAATGTTTGGGCATGTTCTCTTAATCTCGTATTAATACATCACCCTGACTGACCTACATATACTTTCCCGCAAGTAAATGGTATTTGGTATACCGCTCCACTTTCGACACTCTACATATATGAGTCGATGTTTGACACTGCACTCTGCCTGTTCATGCTGTTGGCAATTGATCTTAGGGAAGAGCCTTTTTAGTTTGCTGTCCATGACATTAGCATGTCAGGGACTGCAAATGCTCACCATCATTCAACCACACCAAAGTTTTGAAGCGGTTCCGAGGCAAAAACATTAGAGAACTGTACGAGGCTCAAGGCATCCTCGCCACTGTTGTATCATACATGAACCTGTATTAGCTAATTTGTTATTTACGAAATCCGTCACTTCTCGACCTAATGAACAATCATGAAACGAAACACAAATTCTTATGTGTATTCCGCTCCTGTAAAAAGTCTGCGCTGCATAAAGTTTCAACTCTTAAAAAATATAATCTGTGAATTATAGTCTTTTAGTCACGGTAACATTTGTTATAGCATGCAAACATTTATATTTTATATAAATGAATAGGGACTCCAACTGGTCGTACTACGTTGAGCTGATCCTTGAGGATGCATGTTTTGATGCCAAAAGTAAAGCCCCATACAGTGTGTGTCTTAAAAATATTTAATTGACCATATTTAATACACTTGAAGGACAAAAGCACTGGATCTACGGGGTTTTTGTGCAATTTCATACTTCTAGTTCAATCGGATTAATGTGCATGGTTATTAACAATTACAAATTTTGCATTTAGTACTACATCGTCAAGGATATACGAAAGATGGTCAAACTGGTGTATTTGCTCACGGAAGTAATGGAGGAAAACTTCGCATCACGTTCTGTTTAAACAAACATTACGGCACCCTGTTCTTTTTTTTTCTTTTTAAGGTATGTATAAAAATTATTTGGAAATACAAACTGAAAAATTCATTTTGCTCGGAGTAGAAATACTTATACAAAAATATATATTCCTGAAAAATATGCAAGGTGTTTTTACGCCCCTAACACTAGTTGGATTTCGGCTCCTAAAGATGGTAAGAAAATAAAAAGAAAAGATGTATGGTTGACGATAGTAAACAATTCCATGAAATAGTTCATTAAACATGCAAAGGTTTACTCAAGGGTGTAGCTTGATTTCCGACCTTGACACTCTCAAGCCCGATATATATATTGCTCATCGCATTGAATTGTCGCTTTTATCGTAGTTCAGAGTGAAACAAGCGGGCTTTCAATGGGTTGAAAAAAACATTTCCTTCGAAAATGAGCGCACGTCTTTCGTTCTTGTGCATCCTTCAGTCTTCTTAAAGGGATTGTCCGGTGATATCAGGAAGTTACTCAGTTTTGCGCTTGTCACGTAGAGAGGGCCTAAATATAGTGATCGGATATTTATTTTATTTGTTAAATTATTCGTTAAACCAATTATAAACATTAATAGGAAACTTCACGCCAAATTCCGCAGGTATGCATGATTGGTCGTGTCGTGACATCGCGGGCATTGACTTATTCCCGGTTTTGATCAACATGGTCGATGGTCAACATGATCAACATGGTCGATGGTCAAGATGATCAACATGGTCGAGCTATTTTACTGAAACAGCAGTCAAGAGCTGAGGTGGCTCTCTTTGCCTGATGTTGCGTCAGACCTTCCGCCGCTGCCAACCAAGACGCTCTGTGTTTTGCAAATGCAATGTGAGTCGTTGCGCTCCATTTAATATTGAATTACTTGTGCGGCGGAGGATTACAAAATCGGATGTTGTGCGAATGATATTGCTAAAATCAATGACATTATAATTTAATTGTTTTCTGAAAGACAAATTTCACCGGACAATCCCTTTAAGGAAAGGCACATGAACCAATAAAGATCACTTTCGTGTTGCCCCAAATCATGTAGTGACGTCACCATGCTTTTTTTCTAATCGGGGCACATTTTTTAGCAGCAAACTAACGACGCGATGGTGGAGTGCATCGGTGTTTTTTAACTGTTGGTTGAATCAGAACATCAAAACATTGCTCTCGTCCATGTATGTGGAATGGCAACGTCAGACATGTAAAGTTAGACTTGTCAAGCTTCTGGAATTCACAACAATAGCCGACCTTTTGAAACATCCGTGGAAACATCTGCTACCTTTGCGCAATACAGTACGAGTTTCCATTGGTCTCTGACAGAATATACGAAACGACCTTTTGCCTGCATGGTAACAAAGCCTCCGTCGAATGCATCCGCCATTATCAAGCAACAATAAAAAACTTGATCTTTTGTTTTGAAAGCAAAAGATTTCTAGAATTCTCTAACGAGATACAATGGCTCTTGATTGTATCGCGATGCCAGAAATATATATAAAAAATGCGCATTGATAAAAAGAAAACAGTGGTGAAATATTTTTACACTAATACATGAGCACAAATAAAAAATATATGTTTTTGAGATACTATCGCGATACATTTGCATTGCGGCACTTCCCAAGCCAGCGTGGAAAGGAATGTCGCCAACTCGGCGAAACAGTACCAAAAATATTTCGCGGAACAGTCCGCTTGTTTTTAAAACTACACAGCACCACTAGACTAAGGATATTTCAGACATCGCAGACAATGAAGATGCACCGAGTAAGGCTACTGTCCTTATATATGACGTACGTATACACCATCACTTCGTTATACCTTAGTGTGTCTGTGTATTGGCATGCCTAAGCTTGAACCTCGTTCACGAAATGATGTGAACCCTTCACGGAGCACAATCTCTTCTGCTTCTTGCGCAGGCGTTGCAATGTCGTCAAATGCCGAGATCTGATTGGCTCTGATAGAAAAGATAGTGGGTAGACTTCAATGCTAGCTGTCTTGAGGGCTACCCACTGTCCTTCCGATCGGAGCCAATCAGAGCTCGGCGTTCTAACGTCACCGCAACCTCTGCGCAAAGTAGCAGACGAACTTGCGGCTCCGCATAGTCGCCGACAGCTTACGAAATGCAGGGTTTGTCTTATCGTATTCGCATTTCCTGCATCGTGATTGGTTCGTTGGCCTTCTTAGCAGAAAACCAAGCGATGTCATTGGCTACTGAGCGATGATGAGATGCTCGGGTCTCGCCACGCCCTGCGTATCTTGAGTTGTCGGCGACTACCAGAGACGTCTTGAAGGGTACGTAGTGGAGCTCCCGGTATGGCTGCGGTTAATTTATTGATGACCCGTAAAGCTCAATGGTTGTTTCGTTTCGTGTTTCTAAAGGCATGCATTTTCAACTGCAGAGTTATGCAATTAAAGTGTGACCGATTTTGTCGTTTAAACGTAGCAAGTTATCTGGAAACCTAAGGAACTGTTCATAAGAATCTGGTCTAACAAACTCTGCTGAACAATGTAAGAAACCCGTGAGCAGTTTCTTTTTTTATTGTTATTATTTCTTTTGAAGAGCTTTTTGATATTTAAAAATGGCCACCTACTATACTATAAAAACCCAGTCTATATAAATCCCGACGTACAGTATTAAGCTAAAAAATTCATTAGCTGTGAGGCAGTGACTTTGTGAAGCATCATTAGCGCCTATGCTCCGTGTCACAGCTTGTGTGTAGTGCAGACGAAGGAAACACCAGGCAAAGAGAGAAAGGGCGAGCATTACGAAGGCGGGACGGGAGAGGAGGGCAATGGAGGGCAAGGGGAGACCGGGAGAGCACTAGGAACGTTAGAGAAGAGAGGAGGTTTCTTTGCTCCTACCCAGCCTTCTATAGTGCTTTCCCTTTCTCCCCTCACCTGGGATTGCCTTCGCCTGTACTGCACGCAACATCTGACACGGTGTATAGACCAACTCATGTTTACAAACAAACCGTAGCGCCCCTAGCCACCGGCGCCGCGCATGCGCGATGGAGTGCGGGCAACAAGCTCGCCGTCGCCCATAAACAAACCATTAAAATGCGATGTTGTCGGTGACGGTATGAGTCCCCGTGCTCTTTTTCGTGTTAGAATTGTTGATTCTACGTCCTCCTTACAATGTCTGACTGTTTGAGCGGCCCCAGCGAAATTATCGAGGCTCGTTACACCGTAAAACTTCGCGTGAATCATGTAACATGTGGTGATTCATTCCGCGTGGACGCCCCAGATGGACGCTAAAGCCTGATTCGCATGATGAGATTCCGCTCGCAGTTGTCAGTCGCGACGTCGCTCGGGCTGCAAAAGCGTGAACCGTAGCTGAGGTGGTCGACGTCGATACTGAAAATCGCAAGCAGAATCGAACCAAGTGGATCAGGAATAACAAGTCGATGATAGCCACTGGTAACAAGGATCAACATCTCATTTTATCTACTGTTTGCACCGAGCCTGCTTTGCCCCACCAACCTTCAAACTTAAACATCTTTTGGGGCCTGCACTTACCTCTCATCGCAATTACCAGGTCAACGTTTGGTCTACGGGCCGCTATAGTTTGACCGAGCAGACGACAACAAGCAAAAACGTTCGAAAGAGCGGATGACAGTTCGAACGATCAGGCAGCCGTTTTTACTTGAAGACGCACTGAACATAGTCCATAGGTGGTTCGTACAACTTGGCGGTTTTCCCACGTTCATGTTGGAACAAAACAAATCAATTTGACGACCACAAGTATCCGTGAGTTAACCCAAAGTGCTTCCCGCGCAAGCAATCGTGGTCCGATGGCTTCTGGTTTTCCTTTTCACGGCACATATCCACGTTCTCGGACGAACCGAGCACATGAAAACTGACCTTCAAACCATTCTCGACTCTTTCGGTACAGCCCCAGTCACGGCGTTTTGACGAGAAGGCAAGTTTTTGTCTGTTTTCTTTTCTAAACGCAAGAATGCACGTCTCGCATGGTGACTTCCGCCCACAGCCCCAGACCGGAAGTGCGCTTGACGCGCCTCCACCGCGCCGTGACGTAAAAGCGTTGAGTTCGTGTATATAGGGTGACCCAACGTATGTCAAATGTATGAATGGAAATTCGAGTTGTTGTTAATTCGCAAATAGCTAACTGTAGATTCCGGTAATGCCGGCATCTACGGAAAGCTATGTAGTGGTCCAGAGAATCGGTTGCGGGAATAGGTCTTTCCATAGAAGTCGACAAGGGTGGAGCGTTGGTCCAGTTGGTGATCCATCATATTTAAAAAGCGCAACGAGACACGGACAAGGACGATAGACAGAGACACAGCGCTAACTTACAACTAAACTTTATTTATGTAGTCACCTAAAAAAATACTGGGGTGTGTGTATGTTTATACAGCCTAGAACTTAGTCTGCCTTCAGCGGGCGACTTGTCTCCCAGCAGTAGATGAGAAATTTAGACAGTGCGGTACAACCGCTAGCATGGGGTCCTTAACGTGCACCACGCAGTAGTGATACACGACTTCACGCCGATACGATGCTCATCCAGATCAAAACGGGCAGGGGCGGGGATTGAACACAGGATCCTTGGGTTCTGCAGCGCGAGCTTTCGCTTCACGTACTCCGAGCTGGTGTGCGCTAGCCCACTCGGTCTCCGATCTCCACTCCGCAATCACCTAGGATACCGGGTGATACATTTTATTTGAAACAGACTTCTTTAAAATGCGTCTTTACTGCTACGTGAATGACGTTTTTACTATATGTATCTTGAACTCGGTGAGTAGTTAAATACTCTGCTGAGTATTGAACAAAAATGCGTTAATTACCTTTTTAATTAATGCAAATATACACATGGTTTCAATCAGAAACTTGCTGAGCGTTATTTAAAACCACTAAATCAGTAATTTTTCAGAAAATTTGAGCGCGTGAGAAGCGAAGTGGTACGCTAAGTTTACCACTTGTGCAGTAGGTACGAAGCTGGGGCTGATGAGACGGAAAATTTTCGCGGCCGTCTTATCGCATTGGTAGCCACGCTCTTTCTGAAAATTACTAATTCAGTGGTTTTTAATGACGCTCGGCAAGTTTTTAATTCTAACCATATGTCTATTTTCACTAATTAAAAAGCTAATATATTTTACTTAATTACTCCACAGACTGTGACGGTTGTTCGCCCCTCGAATGCCCGCCGTCAAAAAACATAGAGTGAAGACTGCATTCAGGTAGCAGTGACGACGCCTTTTTTTATGTTTCAAATAAAAATCTTGATTTGGTATATAAATCGTGTGAATAAAAAAAGCCATTGAAGAAACCATTAAGATACACACCGCTAAAAGGCTAAAATATTGCTATATCACTCATCGAGAGCAACACAAATTGCTCGACCGAAGGAGAGCTGTTGTCGATGAGTGATATAATAATATTTTAGCCTTTTAACGGTAAGTACCTGTTTCTTCATTGACATTTTTATACCAGTTATATATATTAGGTGATTACGTAAATAAAGTTCAGTTGTAAGTTAGCGCTATGTCTCTCTTTATCTTCCTTGTCCTTGTCCTTCGTTGTGCTTTTTTAAACATTTCAATAGAAGCTATGTTTACGTGAAAAAGGAATGTTTTGGTTTAAGAAGACAACGGAGAAATGCCTAACTAACACTTCCATGTAGTTACTAAAGCCCTTTTTATTTGTCAAATATATTGTAAAATAAATATAAACTGTCAACACTTACTTCGACTTGATGTTTGCGAAAGCATAAGGTCGCGAGTATAAATTACGTCATGACAAACTGAACATTGGAACCTCACGGTAAATCTTCGACTCGAAGGCTGCATGTGTAAAGCAGGTTCCTGCGTAGTCTCAAGCAAAACAAGTTACCCTCCCCGCAAAAGCAACCCTCACCCCTGGCTACCTTGAATTACATTATTGCGATTCTTTTAAAGCAGGAATAGCTGTTATCTGCTGTCCACTCATACTCTACAGACATGTTGTAATCAGCGAAACCTGACTAACCTTAGAAATTCCAGATACCAAAATAATCTTAAGCAACTCATATTTTATCGCCCGGAATAATAGGATAGAACGCCGCGGAGGGGAGAGTTGATCGCTGTCAGAAATGATCTACGCGTTCAGAATCATGATTGAATATCAAGTTTGAAGGTGTTTGGGTCAGGATTAAAATGCCTACTGTTCACGTGCTCGTCATTGCATGTTATAAACCCTCTGACCCGTCTAATTTTTCGCTTTTACTTCATGAGCGTTAGAAAACCTTGCTCATTCTTATCCAAATGATACCTATGTAATTACAGGAGACTTTAACTATCCTGAGATAGCACGGCCGGATTTTTCCGAATCTCATATCATTTGTCACGTTCTACAACCTTTACGAACGAAGTCGCGACTTTCTCGACGCGATAAGCGGATTTTTCCTTTCCCAAGTAGTTGACCAGCCAACCCAGAACTCACCTTACTTGGATCTTTTCTTTACTTCTAAACCTGATTCTGTAGTTTCAGTTAATATTATAGAACCACTTAGTGATAATGTACCTATAAACGTTGAATTAGCTATCCCAATTTAAAAACACAGTCCACTTGTCAAATGTATCAACAGTTACTCTAGGGCAGAACATACAGTACATGTGCCCAAGCCTAGAAGAATTTTCAAGGGCATAGAGGGTAGACTTTCACTCTAGAACAGTGGAAGAAAAGTGGAAATTATTTAAAGATAAGATGCTAGAGTTATGCGATCAATTCATCCCAAAAGTAAATATTCGGTCCTCTGCTAAAAAACCATGCGTTTTAAACCTTATTAAAAAAAATCCTCAATAAAACCAGAGACAAGTTCGACAGGCTAAAATGTCGCGTTCTTTGATTTCATTCCCAAAGTACGACGAAATCCACCAAACGTGTGTAAAAAAAGAAAATAAATAAAGCGAAAAATAAGTTCTTTAACGAAGGCCAACGCAACCTTATAAAAACTAACCCGAAAAAAAAATTGGAATGTAGTTCACCCCAAGCACGCTTCCAAATCCCTTTCTGTTTACTGATTCTTCGGGAGACGAGCTGGATGCTGTTGACGTGTATGAACGATCTGGTAATTTCTTTAGCGTAATGTTTTATGATGAGACCTTTCCCTTCCCGGTTCTTTTACCTGAAGATCGTATACTAACTCAAATGGCTCCAATTACTATGTGTGCCACTGGTATTCACAAACGAATAGAAAATCTTCCAACATATTCAAGCTCCAGGCCCTGACAGTATTTCAAGGAAACTGCTTATGCTCTGCAAATTTGACGCTTCTACACTTCTATGTTTACTTTTCCAACAATCCTTACGTACTGGCATAATTCCTGTCAATTGGAAAAAAGCAAAGGTGACCCCAACTTTTAAGAACGGTCAAAGGGATGAGTTCACGAATTATAGGCCAATCTCTCTGACAAGTGCACCTAGTAAGCTGATGGAGCATGTAATTTTCTCACATAATATACATCATTTGTCGGTCAACAACTTGGTTGTTGTAAACCAGCAAATTTCCGGCGATATCATTCTTTGCGAAACCCAGCTCTTTCAATTTGTCACAGACCTCCGTCAGAAGCTCCACTCTAAAATTGAAACCCATGCAATTTCTATCGACTTTCAAAAAGCATTTTGACACGGTACCACATCAACGACTTCTTCTTAAATTACGCGCTTTCCAAAAGAACCATCTGTCAGCAGTGGATATCGAACTTCCTCGTCAACCGCTCGCAAAGCGTCTGGTATGAAGGTGAATTCCCATGTCATTGGAGAGCAAAATCAGAGAGTACCAGAGGGAACCGTGCTGGGCCCACCACTTTTTCTTTTGCTACGTAAACGACTTGCCCGCTACAATCTAGTCCGCCATCCGTTTGTATGCCAGATGTTTGTGTGATGTATAGAAAAATTGCTAGCATTCGTGATTGTACTGAACTTCAGAACGACTTAGCTACAATTGAAATTATTGTGTCTAAAGTGGCAAATGAAGATAAATATTTCAACAATAAATTTCTAAATTTTAGTACTAAGAAGTCCAGCAGATATTAACTATACTCTCTTTGATAGGGTTCTTGAACATAGGCATACATACAAATATCTTGGGATTCATTTCACATTAAACATCTCTTAGGAAGCCCACATCAATCGCATAAGTACAAAAGCAAATCAAAGCTGATCGGTTTTCAAAAACGAAATCTTCACATGGCCAACTGGGAAACAAAGCTTGTAGCATACACCGTCCTCATTCGATCTCAACTCGAATACGCTTCTATAATATGGACTCCACATCAGTTTTATTTGACACAAAAACTGGAATCAGTGCTAAACAGAACCACGCGCTTTATTCTTAAAAGCTACACGCGCACAAGCATCACCTCACTAAAGGAAAAACTTAAACTACCACCTTTTGCAGACAGAAGGAAAATCTCAAGACTTGCATTATTACATACTTTGTATTACCACTGCCCATCAAAGAGAAAACTGTACTGCCGGGCTGCACCACATATTTCCACGCGTACTGACAATTGCCAAGAACTGCATTTGGTCTCTCCACGAAAAACTCTTTTTAAATTCTCACCATTACAGTTAGCTACATATGAATGGAACTCCCTTCCTCATAATATTGTAATCATCCAAGAATCCTCTGGTTTCAGAGCTTCTCTCACCACTTACTTAAACGTATAGCAACCGTAACACCTGTTTTCTTGTTGTATTTCTTTTTGTATTCGTGTTTTGAATTGATTATGTTGTGCTTGCCCCCCTTTTATGTAAAGCCTTATGGGCGGTTTAAGGGTATACTTAATGAAACTAAATAAAAATTTTCGTAGGTTACCGGAAGGACGTTTATCAAGACATTTCGTCAGGAATTTCGTCAGATCAGAATAGCCCCGCTGCCTCCTCACAAGCAACAGTGCAATCATGGGTAAGAATATTCACACGCTTTCGTCTGCTTAAAACCGGGAGTTCTTGTGATCTCTTACTACCAGAGGATACGCAGGCACGCTGGCGCCATCTATAAGCTGACCCTCGAACTACATTTGACTAGAGCGAAGGTTTTACGGTATTCCCGAGATCAGATGTACAGAGAAATGTGAGCGGGAACACCCCGTTTGCCTTTTTCTACGCTGCAGCCTCTATAACTCCTATAACCTCTAGATTTCTTGAAGAGTGTAGAGACGGGAACCTAGACTCCCGAGTTCCAGCGTTTAGAGCGGAACGTCTTCGATGACAGGCAGGTGCTCTCATAAGCATGACGGGCTGTTCCTTCTCATATATCTTACGACTGTACCCACAATCATAAAAAAGTGTCATCAATAACGCCGTCAAAAAATAAATTACAGCCAAGAAAGAAAGAATAATGGGCGGAAATATAGAAAATATACCGAAATGCCATATGTTCCACGGCTACCGGACAGATGCAGCCAGTGTGTTCCTTCGCCGTAGGGTATTTTAAGATGTGTTTAAGGAGAACGGTCCTAAGCAGTCCCAAGGTGTGAAACCAGGCTTAATGCTTCATTTCTTGCAAAATACAAAGTAACTGCCAAAAAAGTATCGCACGTTTTTTTTTTTCCAATTCTATAATCGCTAGCCAAGGACCCCAAAAGATACAGCGTTAACAAGAGCGATTCAGAAGACGTCGCCAAGGACCCTGACGCTCAGACTTCTCGTCTCAAGAGAAGTGGGACTAGTGAGTGCTACAGCTCTACTCATCGGCGCCGTCATAGGTATGCATCTCCTATTATTTAAAATGTTATCATTGACATGTATATAGGGTGTTACAAACGAAGGGGTTGGTAAAAGTTGAGCAAAAACAAAAAGGCATCTGCACTTAATAAGCTTTTTCTTTCATTAAACTTTTTAATGGTGAACGTTACCTTGTGAACTTTCAGGGGCCAACTCCGTTTTTGAAAAAGTTTAGAGCAACATTCTTGAATTTTTTAAGCGGCGTGCTCTGGTGCAGATGATCGATCTAATCACCATAGAGTCGTGATGGTGGCTCCAACTTTCGATAGGCGCGGCAAGCACTCGGCCAAACGCAAACGACGAAGAAACGAGCACTTTCAGGGTCAATCAGAAGAGGACGTTACAAGCACGACTATCGGGGTGCTCAGCCGTCAGCGTCGGAGCCCGTCATTGAAAATGTTAAAGATGGTATAGTTTTTTGCTGTTGTTGTTTTCATTTAACCATTTAAGTACTCTCTTTACGAAAGCATGGTGGCCCCACGTGCAGTCGTAGAAATATCCGGCTTGCTTCAGCATCAGCCCCTCTACTAACGCCACCCTGTATTTAAGACGAGAAATCTTGCATATCCGACGTTTGTGCACCTGCTCCTAACTCTTAAGGCAGGTTTCTAGTCGATCATTCATTGTATAATACCGAATTCCCAATAACGTTCCAATAGTTTGCGATTGGTAATCCCTGGCTCTTCCTCGCGCCGTGGGTTGGAATAAATCCGCTTTACATATTCACAAAACGAGAGGTGTAGCGATATCTGATGCGAACTGTCCTCTGCTTTGCAGGTTCTGGCATTTTTGTGACGCCCAGCACTGTCTTTAAAAAGTCTGGCTCCATCGGCGTCGTCCTCGTTGTTTGGTCAGTCTCCGGAGTCCTCACACTTATAGGTAAGGGCTTTCAAGATACAAGACATTTTGTCTCAATAAGACATTGTGGGAACACCAAAATAGTACAGCTTCTGGAAGTACGTTCTGGAGACAGCAAAAACGAAATTATTTCAACTCCTTAGCCTTGAGACAGAACGGTCGCGGTGATTGACCTTCAAGATGCCATTACTTTATGTTTCTTTGCTTTCACTACCTCAATGCGATACAAAAATGCGAGTTTAGTTCGTTTTATGGTGTGGAAATTAACGTCCCCCGACTGCAGAATTTGTATTTGAATTAAAATTCCTTATCCAACTGACCACCGATATATCTCCAACCGCCTAATAATACCCATTATAATACCTGGCAGAAGCCAACATGTTCACTTTATCAACGATTAAATATAACTCGTAATTATAAACTTTACATATCACACTAGTTCATTTAAAGCCGGTATATTTATTAAACATTACATTTTTCCTCAAGCAATCAAAAATGCGCATAGTGTGGTATACCAAGAGCGATTACTAAGATTTTAATAACATTTTTCCTTTCTTGAAACATATTTTTACCAACACCCGTAACTTTCTTGCTGAACGCACGAATCAGAAACGTTAAGCGTGACACAAATAAAACAATTTCAACGTAGAACGTACAACTGATCTCTATACTATTAATATGTGTACTATTAAACTCGGGTCATGTTCATCAGCGACGCAAAAAACATATTGGAGTAGATACGGCACTTGCAAATACTGTAATGCATTTGTTTTGCATGTCAGGTAAGACTTTTTTGAGAAAATATTTCAAATCGGCTAAAATACCGGGTTCCTATAATTTCAGAAGCTAAATTATGATCACAATTTAAGTAACAATGTTCTATAAAAAGTAACATTCAACGGCGTTTTATGAAAGTATAAACATTCAGCAATCATTGATACAAATAACAAGTTGTTGCTATTGTTGCTGTTGTATTGTAATTTTCAGAGGGCTATATGTTGTCACACTCTAAGAAGCCTGGTGCGTCTATATACTTCCCTGCGAAGCACTTAGACGAGCCAATCGCTGCAGATCGATGGAGATCGGTTTTTGAGGTCCAAACATATTTTCAGCCTCGTGATTTACCGAGATCTCTCCGTAGATGGCTGCGATTGGCTCTTCCATGCGCTTTGCGGGAAACTAAACGCTGCAGGTTTCTTAGGGTGCGAAGTCGTTGAAATAACAGGTCCCTAACTTCAGAATCCAAAATCATGATTCGAATTTCAGTAACAACGTCTTACAAAATGTTAACATTCAACAGCGTTTTCTGAAAGTAAAAGTTTCAAAAATCACCGAATCAAATAGGTGTGATATCTTCCTGCGGTTGTTGAGGTTGTTGTTTTGTTGTTGTTGCTGTTGTTGTTTTCCAGGGGACTATGTTATGCGGAGCTTGGAGCTCTTCTGCCAGCCGCCGGCGGTGACTACGCCTACCTGATCGCCGGCGGCAAGTGGCTGGGCAAGTTCGGCGACGTCGTCCCGTTCTTTCACGCCTGGTTCTTCCTCCTCATATCGGACCCGATGAGCGCGGCACTCCAGGGCTTGACTTTTTCGAGCTACATGCTCAGCATCGTCTATCGCAGCTGCCCACCTCCCTATACGGTGAACGTTTTTGTGGCTCTTGCGTTTACGTGTAAGTATATGCAGATGTCATTTCAAGCAACAGCCCGAGTTTCTTAAGATCTCGGGAACTATAGTTGAAACAATATATGAATGCGTCCAGTAACCATACAATGTCAATATATGATTAAATAAAACTTGTCAGACGGGCACATGAAAGGTCTTCAAAATTAACTTTTTTGCCTGATTGGCGAACCAGCGCACGCCGATATGCGTGTAATCGCGATCTGGTTATCCGATTCTTTAAAGGATGTCGTTCTGAAGTCCTTTAAACCACCGTTCACACTCTTGCGACCGAGTACGACCGAGAGAGACAAGACCCGTTTTTAGGACCGGATGCGCTACAGCGGAGCTGGTCCTAAGAGATCGCAAGAGGCTTAAAAACCGGTCTGGTCTCTCTCGGTCGTACTCGGTCGCACTCGGTCGCAAGAGTGTGAACGGGCCTTAACGTGCCCGTCTTACATGGGCTTAAAACGACCTACTAGACGCTGGATATAATTCGTGTGGGCTCTGGTATATTTATTGGACAAGTCGTATACGAAAATGTTTCTCTTTTTAATATGATTCAGAAGATTTCTAACCTGTACCCGGTCATAAAGTGGCTGAAACCCTGTGAGTAAACGACGGTGTAAGATATGATATACGTAAATGTGGACACAGAGCACGGCGAGCGCTGCGATGCGATCGACCGGATGAAGTCCTAGTGGCAGCGATCCTCGAGATAGTCCTCAGCCAAGCTTAGGTCTGAGACGCCTGCCTCCAGACGTCTCAACTGAAGAAAAAAACGAACAAACAAATCAGAGAAAGTGTTTCATTCCCATGGCACTCCGGGTGCGCACTCTTTCCGCTTGGAGCGTCTGCTCTCACATTGGACGGACGCTGTCTTGAACACCGCACCAGAGAACTCCACGCTTTAACGGGCTTATAAATCTGTTCTTGCTGCCGTTGAGAAACGAAACTAGAGCCAATGACAAAGCAGGGTCTAAGCAACACGCGTAGCGCAAGTGCCCAGTTCTGCATGACGTGGCACACCGAGAAAACGACTCTGAATAAAACCATGTCTCGCATAAAGAGCGCATGGCTTCCATGTATAACGCGTATAAAGATGTTATCTGGTGGCGCCGCTTGTTACCAAGACGACGAGAGGATTTTTATCTTACAGGCGCTATATTCACGTGTCCACCTATATACAGGGCGTTTTATTTTAATTCGAAAAGATTTATTTTTCAAAAGCCGTGAAAGGTGGACCAATACGGTCTGCGAAGGTGAGTTATGCAGCCAGGGAGACATAATATGGAGAACTAATCCTCACAATAAGGCGGATAATTAACTTTAAAAAAAAATTGTTTTTTTCAATGTGTGTAAATAGGCGTTTGGTTACAATTGGACCCCTGCTGCGTGTCATCTACAAGCACTAAATCAGTTCATTTTTGAAAGTCTTGAAGCACATGCGAAGCTCGGGAGTGTGCTATAGAGTGACCGCTCGTGCAGCAGGCGCAATGCTGGTGGAGCGAAATCGCGAATGAAAAGGTTATCCGTGTTTTCTGGACCGCCAGTATTCTGCCTGTTGCACGAGCGAAAATTTGAGCCGACCTTTGCTTACCACGTGCTTCAAATATTTCTACAAATGACTGATTTCGTGGTTTTATATCATACTCAACGAGTTTCTAATTGAAACCATACGTTTAGTTTTACTAATAAATAAATAGATTAACTAATTATAGGTAATTGATTTACTTTTCCTGAAAATGAACTCTAATGCTATGTCCCGCTGGCCTTAGAACATACCCGGTCAAACCGTACTAGAGTACATTTCATGACTTTTTTTTTTAAATAAAGATATTCGAATTAGTGTCATACATCCTGTGTATTTTACACCGCGGTCTGAACCAAGAAACCTTAAATCGTTATCTAGTCAAACTTTCTGCGTCCACATATATTTTGAAAGTGTAATGCGTTACTGATCTGTTTTTTCTTTTCTGTTTTTTTTTTTTTCAAAGATGACGGTCACATAGTATTGACGCGGGCAGAGATTTTTTTTTTCTTAGTCAAACAAGATTTAAGACGGTTTGACTACCGAGCAAAAAATCATTTACGGCTTGAAGCCTCAACTTCTTTATTTTCTCCACAACTCGTAAAACAATTGGCCATTTCCTTGATTGTGTGCAGTGACGACACCGAACGCAACAAAAGATTTAGTTCTAGCCCATCTAATTCGCATATTCAAAGGTCGAAGTAATCTATGTACCGTAATACACACATTGTATTAGATTTAGAACACCGAAAACGAGCTTTTAAGACAGCTTTAAATACGTTGTCACCAGGGGTGACTTCCAGCTACTCCCGAATTCACAGAGGCCGCAATCATCCGCTCTCATTGTCTGGCCGGGTTCGGTTTTCTCGCCAAATACCCGACTCAACAACCATAAAGTTTGGATTGTCTTTTTTTTTTTTTTCAAGCTTAAGTATTTCGCAGAAAAAGAAATTTAGGAGGTGTCAGTATCTATAATATTGCTTTCCCCAAGGTTCGTCAGTAGGATAGCATTCTGGTTGGTAGAACTAGGTACAAAACCTATCACAAAGTATCTTCTCTTTTTATCGGAAGTTGTTCTTGCCAACACTATAAGATAAACTATTTATTTGGATAGGTAATTGTGTACTGATGACACCATCTTGTCCTTAAATACAAAAAGGTAACTCGTAACAACTGCCAGGATGCAATTGTTGTATTGTGTTATGTTATAGGTTAACTTAAATCTCATATAACGGTATAATAGTGCAATGTTTTAATGGGGTTCAGGGAATGAAGGAAGTCGTGTTAACACTGCCTTCCTTTCAGCTCTTGCGACACTCATAAACTGTATATCCGTGAAAACATCAGCGAGGGTTCAGGATGTGCTTTCATCAATCAAGTGCCTAGTTCTACTGTCCATCATAATTACCGGCGTAGTCTCGGCATTCAAAGGTAAGCTAACTTTAGGAAATTAAATTTTAAAGTGTTCATCTGGGGAGTATTATAATTATACAGATGTTGGCGTTCTATTTCAGAAAATCATCTCCTGGACAAGCCTTTCTTCACAGACGATACAAAAGCTGCGGACGTTGTGTTTGCTTTCTATGGGGCCATCTATTCGTATGGAGGATGGTAGGAACGTTTTGGTCCTGACTTTTCAAAGTTATCTTATTTCTAGCATATGATGGAACGTTTGGAATGTGTACGTATAATAATATATCTGGTTAGTGCATTTATTTGTTTTAACTTTCAGCCTTTCCTTAGCACGGTTCCGTACAAGTCGGTTTAAAATGAGCTAAACAGCACTAGGTGCTGTCCATCAAATGAGTGCGAATGAAATCGAAAAAGAATTACTGGCAGCCAATCAAAAACTGTGCTTTAGACATTTTAAAATTTTTTTCAAGTGCCTCTTATAACAAAATTTGGGTTACCGAGTTACCAATCTAACAAAAAGTTTGGAAACTCGGCGTCCGAAAAAAACTTTCCGGGTTAAGAATTGTCATTATTCAGTGAGCTCACTCAGCATCCCAAGGAATACTACAGGAGAATGTATAGTCCGAACAAATATGGGTTCTGATTGCAACCACTGACCACTAAGAACCATACCAATAACCGCCTTTTGCGCAACGCCATCTTCGTCCTCTGGCCTGTGGGTGGCCTCTTCAGCATGCAAGTGGCAATATTCTGCGGAGTACCATATCGCGCACGCTTCCGCAACACAGCGGAACGACATTTTTGGCCTGGATGATACGCGCTGAAAAGGCACGTGCCAGCGACCGTAATTAACATGCCACCGCAACGTCCTTGCAGGAGCCAAATCACCCACATTGCTGAGGAGATCAAAAACCCCACGAGAAACATACCCTGGGCGCTGATCTTTGGCATCTTCATCATAACGCTCATCTACATCGGAACCAACGTGGCCTACTTCGTGGTTCTGGACGCTCTAACGATAGCCAGCACGGACGCCATAGCTGTATCATTTGCTGCGGCCACTTGGGGACCCGTAGCGGCCACGGTGATACCAATCTGCGTAGCAATCAGCTGCTTCGGCACCTTGTGTGCCGGATACTTCAGCAGTGCTAGGGTCATGCTGGCTGCTGGAAGACAGGGACACCTTCCGCTGATCTTTTCCTTCATCACAGCGGAAACGTCTTTACCACTGACTTCAATCATTTTAAGAGGATGCCTGGCCGTGTGCTACACGTTCGTCGGTTCAGTGGAAGCCCTTATAGTCGGTGCCGTCTTTTTAGCGAGTCTGGCAGGTGTGTTCGTTGTGCTTACGCTGTTCGTACTTCGGTTCACGATGGAAGATGCACCGAGGCCCTACCGCGTTCCTACAGTGCTGGCTGTCATCAAGCTGGTGGTGTTGGTTGCGTTAATCGTCCTACCGTTTCTGAAACCCGTTGAGTACCTACAGTACGTTGTAATCATGGCCATCCTTATACTGGGTGGTGTCTATTACGTGGTGTTTACCCGTTTCGAGCTAGTTCTTCCCGGTAGTCGGCAAACAGCCTGCTTTGTTCAGAAGTTATTGATGTGCGTTCCTTGCGTCAACGAGCTCGAACTAATGCTCAAGGAGAAGTTGTGATTATGAGCATAATTCCAGTGTTATTAACACCCATGTGACGCTGCTTTACACCAGCCTGAAATGAACTGTTGGACAGGCAGAGATTCATTTAAACTTGTAGGAGTGTCAGACAGCGCCGGCCTGACACTGAAACAAACTGATTCTAGATATTTCCTAACAAACGCTATGCCAACAAAGAATACCTGATTAGATTCGTACAAAGTATTTATTATATTAACGGGTATACTGAGACTCGTTGCTACTTCATAAGCGCGAGTGCCCAATTTTATTTAAATTATAAACTTCTTTTTTTTACGTATGCCAGCCAGCGTACGCTGAGAGACAACAAAGTTGGCGGAAATAAAGGTTGTTTTCTTATTACCCATACCCTCGGCGTGGTTACCGGAATTAATGTACAGTCACTGACCACTTAAGAAACCCAGGGCGTGGAAGTGTCCCAACTATCTCGTCATCCCTCCGCAGCCACCAGAGTACGGCATTTGTCGGTAAGAACGGTGAAGTGCCAATCACGAAGCAAGGAGCGTGAATGTGATTAACCACGCCCTGCTGCGTCTTCTTTTTTTTTAAGATGTCAGTGATTACAGTAGATATTGAGATTCTGACGCCTGCTTCGTAACGTTTTTTGGCCACCAAGCATAGACATCTATCGACCAACACACTGTTGGCAAACAAGCACGCGTTTGCCTAGCACGGCGGTGTGGGCATTGCTCGAGTGCGCAGGCACCAGATTCGCCCGAGGCGTAGCATCTGCGCACGCGCGTTGCCGACAGCAGCGCTACCGCAGTGACTTGACGTCAGAGAGTCTATAGACCAACGTTATTAGATTAGCTCAGTTACGGAACTGCTCATAGACGCTGCTTGCACCAGCAGTGCCTCCTTACTCACTACGACTCGCCTGCCGTCGCTCGACGCGCCGGACGGCTGCTCTGATAACTGCACTGTATTCTATGGAATACGTACGTTTCGAAGCACGGCGTCTAGATTACGCTTCAGCTCTGCTCTATGGAACGCACAGTTATGAAACGAAAATCTAGATGACGCGTCAAACGACGGCAGGGCGGATTGAAGTGAGAGAGGGGGCTACCCCTTCCGCGGGGGAGTTCCACAACTGAGTTAATCAAGTAACGTTGCTATAGACGTCGGACGCTCGGACGCACGCGCTGCGTCTCATAATTTGTGGTAGAGAGCTACTGAGCGCGCTCATAACACGTTCCACAAAAGGCAATTATTTGAGAGGTCTATTGGTGATGTCCGCGATCGAAAGCGTCGCTCTGGTCGACCTTCCACGATTAGCCGAATGATGTCTACGACGTCAGCAAAGGATTTCGCATCGATGGAAATAGGAGGATGGTTAGAACTTCAATTTTGACGGAGTTAGGAGTGTTTGTTTCAGAGCGCTATAACTTCAAGCTTCCACCATGCTCATTACAAATACCATCGAACTTGCTGTTTGCATGCTAATGACGTCACGAGAGGGAACCGTACTGAGGGCGCGACCAAATCATCCTGGCGCTAATCGAGCAGCGTCCAAAGAAAGGGCGTCGTCGTCACGGCGCTTGTCAATTTCGTTGCGTTTGCTATCACTGGCCAAACCAATCGCGCATAGTGAATGCGCCAGGTTCCCACGCTTCTTTTTCTTCAGTGCTTACCTGCGATGCAGACTAGTGATGGTGCTTGACTTTCGAAATGTGATATAGCATTTAAAAAGTTCTATGTATTGTATCACGTATATATCGTCGATAAGAACGTTAGTCGACAAGGTGAGGATGATATTCTAAGCGCTGCTTGAGATGTGTGGTCGCTCGCACAAGTGTCCAACTCTTCGAACGGCGGCAGCGGAGTTAATATCAGGTCCCTGACAACTTTCGTTGATCACGTAACCGCAAGAACTCAGCGATGTGCTGGGGCGACACACAAGCTTGTTCGGAACAATGTAGGCGTACATCACCACACTGACGACCAGTTGTGTTAGAAGGCGGAGTTCCCCTCGACTTAAAACATCTGTCAGATGATGAACCAATGCACCGTGAGGATGTGTGCATGTTTTCCAAACCAAATGCTATTTGCCATATATACACTCGAGTGTCTTCACAGCCAGAGAGGCGAAGTATCCAGCTACGTAGGTGGGGAGTCTTTGACGACAGAGCTGATAAATCATAGTCGGTGATGTCGAATGAAAAAGTTAGAACGCAAAGCAAATGACTCTGCTAAGGGTACTCGGGTGCTAAAACCAACAAATATTTCAAAATACAGTGACAAAACGTGCAAGAGAGTACAAGGATAGAACAAAAAACTGCCAAATGAACATAACTTCGAAGAGCTCCGTAATTTGAACTTCTTTCTCCGAAATTGCCTTAATCTGCTGATACGCCGACATTTTGAGTCATTGATACGCCGATTCTTTAATCCGGAATTGCCTTAAACTGTTGATACGCCGGAGAATACGTTGACCTTCGGTTTTCCACCGTAATTTACCCGACACCACGGTACACAAGACATGTCGTTAATGCTCACAGTTGCACACACGAAAACACTAGAGATCCTCGACGCCGACGGACGCGCTGAACTGCCGTCTTGTCTCCGAAATTTTAGTCCCTTTCTACATTGCCAGATTTCGCATCTGATGTCTGACTTGGAATCGCTTGCGAGCTGCTTGCAATCTGATAAAGTTGCATCCTCAAGCCCCGTAATTCTTTTTTTTAATTAGATTTAGTCGCTACAACTTATAACACACTTTTATTTTTGACGCACAATCCAAACGCAACGGGAATAACGGCGCATGAAAAGAAAAGTAGTTTCCCGGCCCATCCGGAATAGCTTCGTCAACATTGTCGCCGATGTTTAGAACCCCTGCAGGCGCTCCTCGCTTGGCCTAGGAGCAGTGAACTAGCTGACGTAGCAAAATGAAGCGCGCGGGCTGCAACATGCATAGCTTCAGCACTGTGAAGAGAACCGGATTTATCTTGGACTTTCCGTGCATTGCGAAGCCTACGAATGAGGCAGGGCTATTTAATTTAAACCACTATTACCACTTATAATAAAATCTACATATGCAAAATCGGCACATCTCTTTCTATAGGTGCTTGCACAGAAACATTTGTTCTTAGACGCCGAGTAGCGAGGCTTGTTAGCGTCGCGAGTCGCCTAAGCGTGACATTGCAGATAATGTCAAAGTATATTACCATTGAATTCAACGACTACGTCAACCCACTGAAAAGCGAAAAAAACTTACACCATCTTCCCGAGGGAACCATGGGGTGATGCGGAGCATCGTGTTGGTTCCGAGGAAAGAGTCAGTTGCGTGCTGACGTCGAGAGATGGCGCCACCGACTGCCCTAGCGTACCCCCTACGCGAGCCTTCGCCGCGGCTCGCGGCAGAGAAACTTGGAACGCTCGCCGCACGCCGTTTATTTTTTTTTCCACACTCGAAGGAGAGGAGATTAGAGGAGGAGAGTTGCGCGTGCGCGCGCGGTGTGAGTAGAAGATAACGCACGCGCAGTGCACGCAGCTGGTAGAGAGAGAGAGCGGAGAGAGTAACGCCCAGCTGTTGGAGAGAGGGAAGGAGGAGAGTTGCGCGTGCGTAGTCGTGAGTGCGGACTACAAGGCCGCGGGACATAGACCCGAGCAAGAGATGCTCCGCATTAAAAAAAAAAAGTACATCTCTCTCATTGGTGTAGCAGAAACAGTGCTGACACAAATTATGATACAGCTTCGAAGTAGATGCCATCGTGGAGCTGCTGTTTCAGCCGCATGCGACAACTCCGGAAACGAGACACACCGGAAGTCCGGAACGGATAAGGTGTAAGAGACGCGCCGCGCTGCAGCGTCCTCGTGAACGGTCCGATTCAGGAACGCCCTAGCAAAGCGCACATGAAGGCTCCCTAGAACGCCCAAAGCCCAAAGCTTGATCTTTTAGCGTGTGCTGAGAAAGGAGCGTCGCTCTATGTTGTATCACGTGATGTGACCCGACTTCAATTCACTATAGATGGCGCCACTCGTTCTCCAAAATGGCGGTTATAGTGGGGGTCGGAGGTGCGATGCCGCTGCTGAGCCTGTCTAGTGTGCTGGCTTCACTGAGCGACAAAAATTATTTCTGGTAATACGAGGAAGCTAAGGAGTTATGAGAGCAGGTCACCTTTGTATCCTGAAAACAAAAACAGTGTTTAGCGTAATACTTGCTCCAAAAAGCGCGTGCTAATTGTGAAGCGAAACCGAAACTCACCTCTCTTTTGGATTTAATTTTTCGATATAGGTCTTAATTTCGAATCCTTTCGCAGCTCGAGATGTGTCTCACATCGTAATTATGTAGTTAAAAATTGTTCGCGGAAACTTTATTTTTTGATGTACGTATTCGATTCAGAAACTTGAAATTATATTGGAGATTTCAGTGTCCCTTTAAAAACAGGGTCTTTCATTCACCTTAGAGGTAACATGAAATATTGTAGTTGTTGAAAAAATCAGTGCTGATATTTGTGCGTTCTCGCTGCCTTTTCGCGCTCAGATAGTTGTGATGTGAAAGAATGAACTGCGGGCCTTTTAATGGGTTTTTGGATATTTATATGATTAATTGCTTTAACATTATTCCCAGCACAAGCATAACAGAATAAATCAAATTTTTACAATATGTCCACAAAACGTATAAATTAATAAACGCTGTTCTCACGACAACAACCCAAAGACGGAATCCGAGTCAGACAGCTAAAATTGGCTTGCTTTGTATGTTTATACAGCCTTGATGGGGGTGATCGGTCTCTTAGCTGTATACACGAGAAATTTAGCCAGTGCAGTACAACCGCTCACCTGGGGTTTTCAACGTGCATCACGCAGTAGTGATTACACGAACGCGTGCCGGAACGAAACTCATCTAGATCGATCAGAGAGCTGAAGTGTGTGTTTTTATAGCAACGCGTGACGCACAGAACTTTATATTGCATCCAGTGTTTGACTGTTTGTCTCTCTTGATAACGATGTCAGAGTGTTTCATATGCTAAAAAAATATACCTTTCTACAGGTTATAGGGCGTATTTTTAGTGATCGTAGCGTTAATTGGGGGCATAAATTGCCGTGATCAGTATTAATAATAATTGTATTAAAATTCAGATATTTTAATACGCAATTTTTCAAGATCTAATATAATTTGTTGCTTACTCTCTAATTTCAGACGCGCGAACAAGTCGGCAATCAAAAGTTTGCTAATTATTATCACTGCTGCAAACTGCAGAATTTTTAATAACCAAGTTATAAAATAAAAATAGTCTAAAATCAATCAAAACATTCTCGCTTTATAGTGCGAGAAATCCCTGTAAAATCACATTAATTGTGGGCAAAGCATACTTTCCTTTCAATGTCGCGAGTTTTGACACTCGGCAACAGTTACAAAGTCGCCGCCAATATCCTTCTGGACCTAATGCCCTAAAATAAAAAAATAAAAATAAAACATTTTCTTTAATTTCTTATTTTTTATAACATTTAGTTACTTTCATTTTTACGCGCCGTCGTTTTGCCAATCTCAGCCTTTCCATTTCGAAGGAATGCCTACCTGCTTGCACAGATCTGCTCACTGCAGCACGTTGCGTTGGCGTTGGCAGCCGGTGAAACAGGAGTGAGTTTTAGTATTACGTATGCGAGCGAACGCAAGCGTTGTGTGTTTGCGTTAGCTTTGCGTGTTCTACACTGCGCGTGCGCGGTGCCCGAAATTTCGGTCTTGGATTGGCGCATAGCGATGAGGCGCACGCACAACGTGGAGCACGCAACTCTAACGCAAACGCACACCGCTTGCGTTTTGCTTCGATACGCAATACTAAAACCCTCCAGTAAGGTGCAATCCCATACCGGCTGCAGCACTATACATCAGGACAGTGAAGAGTGCTGTTTGCGTTCGAAAATTACATTTCGCGAGCCATGATCGCGCGCAGTTCCGCCGTGCCCGCTGAGCAGGAGAATCGGGGGACCCTCACTGAGCGCTTCCCGTTTCCGCCGCGGGAGGGCGAGCAACGAGCTGGAGACGCGAATACTCCGGCAAGACGTTAGGCTGGGGCTAGCGTCCGATCAGCGAGGACACGAACGCTGCGTCGGCGTTCGGATGACACTCGTATCCAGTCGGTGAAGACCCAGGTTCCAGTCGAACGCCTGCGCAGTATAACTTGTGTGTGAAGGTCTTTCGATATAGGAGTGCGAAACAGGAAACGGTTAAAGAGAAGCTACGGAGGTTTTTGAAAAAAAAATGATTTAGAAATGAATTCTAGTGTTTTTTTATTCCGTGAACCCGAATACCCAAACCATTTTCTGCGCAAGTATTGTTAAACGCGAGAAAACGCGAAAGACAGTCGCTGTACGTGACGTCATCCACGGATCTTTTGGCTGCCCAAGGCTAGGGAGGCGGGGCTTCAGGCCTGTTTCGAAGTTGCTCTTATGGCCCTCCGGCGCATCGCATTGAAACATAATTGTGATATCTGTTATTCTAAAGGCCAAATAAACGCAATTCGAGTGTTGTTGTTTTTTTGTTTTTTATCAAATGCAGAAGTGCGCCATCTTCCCTTTAAGCGCCCGCCATATATAACCCATTTTGTGTCATAAGACAAAAAGACTGCTTCAGCGGCCACCTGAACCTCTCCGAGTACTAGGTGCGGCCCGCGAAGCTTTAAAGTTCAAACATACCCATTTCTACCATTGAGGCGCAATTAACCTGCTGTCGGTGTAGGTCACGGTCAAGGAGGTAAGATATATAAGGATGTGGGAGCCGCGTGCGCCGCAGCTGCCAGATTAAGTCCTCTCCTCACCTTGATTGCAAGCGGCACCACCAGATGGCTCCTCGATATCTGGCTAATGGAAGCCTGTCGCGTGTCCGGTTTCCCGTGCTTCCTTAGGCGTGACAAGCTTGTTTTGAATGCGAAAGCATTAACAGTCCCATGGAGCGAACCGGCGTTATCAGTTTTTGAAGCCGCGCGCCAAAAGGCACCTGAATTCCCTTTCCCAATGGAGCGAAGCCTGTCGTCTGTAGCAGCGATTTGATGGATAGGCTCCCACTGGCTGGCGCGCGTCATAGTTTCAAGAAACGCCATCCCATGGCGCTGCGGGCTCCAGCGGGGCGGCAGCGTTGTCGGTAGAAGGAACACGGTGGCGCGCGCTCGGCCGCATCTGCTCTTCTCGACACCGACGAACATGGCGGTGCCTCAAGCATCTACATCGTCGGCGGCCGCAACCTCGGCAGTACCGAAACCTGCCCATACAGGCAAGTACACCGGAGACGAACAAAGAGAGCGGAATAACGCAGCACAACGAGCGAGGAGGCCTGCAGCGATATCTACCATCGTTGACAAGTCTCCAAATTCACGGCGGGCTAGAAAACAGAACAAACCCTTTCGAAAGCGTGAGGCGCAAGAGGATCGCCATTCAGAGCGTCTCAGGCGGCAAGAGTACGAGGCCTTCCGACAACGCGAGGCGGAAGCAATACGTCGCAGGCGGCATACTTTCGCAATCACAACTCAAACGTGCTTTTTTTTTCGTTGTTTTCTGGATGCACCACGTCATGAAAAACAATTGGCGCTTGCGCTACGTGAATTTCTTAGACATTGCTTCGTCAATGACCCTAGTTTCGTGTCTCAACGGCAGCAAGAACAGTTTTACAAACGCGTTCAAGTAGAGATATCTCTATCGCAGTGCTCAAGTCAGCGTCTGCCCTCACCTTGACGGACGCTGGCTTGAACACCGCGCCAGAGATCTCTCCGCTTCAACGCATTGATAAAACTGTTATTTCTGCCGTCAAGGCACAAACCTATAGGGTCGATTTCGATTCAGTTTCTAAACAACACGCATAGCGCTAGCGCCAAGTTCTGCATCCCGAGGCGCACCCAGTGAACCACTTTAAAAACAAGCATGCCTCTCATACAGAAGCAGAAGAAACTGGCCCGTGACAGGCTGCCATTGCCCGCATATTGTCGAGAAGCCATCTGTTGTCGCCGCTTGCAACCAAAGAAAGGAGAGGACTTTATCTAGCAGCTGCAATTGGGGATGGAAAATTTCCTGAAATTTGGAGAGCCGAAAAAAACTACGAAAATGACAAGTTTCTTTTTTTTCCCCGGAAGTTTTGAACACATTGGAAAAATTGTCTGAGCAGGAAAAATCCAGCGATAATCTAAAATATCACTACAAAGATCAATAACCACGAGAGTTGCTTGCGAGTTTTTGTGGTGTATAGTATCATACTACATCAATTGTTTTAGTTAATATGAGCTTTTGTCAATTTAGCGAATTCTTCGCTACTCTTCTGGCAACTGTCATCAGAAGGAACCCGATCCAAAAGGTAAATTCAAAATACTTCAGTCTAATCGACAGGTAGATCGCTTTAGCTTTGCGAACCCACTTGAGAAAAGCGCCAAATTCTCGGAACTCGGGAGCGGCGTTTGCTTGGATCTGGTTGAGCTTTCCGCTGCCATAGTTAGACCCCGTTCAAATATAGGGGTAAATTTCGATGTGCTCAACACCGGTAAAGGACCAGCTCTATGCAGATTTTGTTGCGCCAAGTATGAATTTCCAAACGCAACCTGTTTGAGGCTTTACATCACAAGATGTTCAAAGTGACGTCTGTACATTCGACCTGCTGCAGCATCAGCCAAACCGGCAAGATCTGAATCTGGAATAATGTAGCCTTCAAGTATAAATCTTTCTGTGGAAGTTGTGCAAACTCTCGAAGAGTAACTGATAGTTATATCAACCAGCATACTTTGATGCAGGCGCGTATCCAGGGGAGGCCCATGGGGCCCGGGCCCCCCCCCCCCAGAAATCTTCCATTTTGCTGGGGCCTCCCTCTCTCCCTCCCCTCATACAGCATTTTGTCATGGGCGGGACCCCCCCCCCCCCCCCGAAACAAAATCCTCGCTACGTGCCTGCTTTGATGCCAAGATTTGTTTACAGAATGACATCGAAGTGCCAAGGGAAAATTGGTGAGGCACTCGCGCGAGCGATATACAGGGTCAAAAATATATCGGGACTACATTAATAAACAAATTATTGCAGATATGCGTAAAATGAGTTAAAATTCCTCAAAATAACATCCTTCTCCGTCAACACACCGTTGCCAGCGCTTCTTCCACGCATGGTACGCCCCATGGAAGTCTGCAACTGGAATCTCCTTCAGGCATTGCTTCGAAGCAGTTTAAACTCTTTCCACCGTTTCATCCTTTCGGGCGTTAATTCGTCCGAGGGAAGAGAAAAAAGTCGGGCGGGGACAGGTTTGTACAGTAGGGAGGCTCAGGCAGTGTTGCCACGTTGTGCTTGGCCAGCAACTCCTCTACGCGTTGTGACGCGTGGCTCGGCGCATTTGACCAATTTGGCACACACTTTCATTGGCTACAAATCGTCTGACAATGCACGCTGGATTTCGGTACATTCAACTTTTCCGCAATCATTCTCATACTCACGCGTCGATCAGAGTCCAAAAGTTCTTCCACTTTTGCAACATTTTCCTCATTTGGGATTGTTGACCGCCGTCTTCCGCTTTGCTCCTCCTCGACGTCCTCCCTTCCTTCTTTAAACTTCTTGTGCCACTCAAAAACTCGTGTTTTTTTTTGTTTGTTTTTCTTTGCATGAAATCCTCCCCGTAGGCTTTACAGATCGTGGCGAGAGTCTCAGCACCGGATGTGTTCAGTTTCACACAAAACTTGGTCGCATACCACCGTTCAATCGTGCACCGCGTCGTGATTCCCGATGACACAACAAAACAACTGCTCACTCCGGGCGCGATTCACACTCTGCAAAGGCTCAGAGGCAACTGAACCGGGTCGCGTTGTCCGCGACCCGGTTAATATAGAATACAACCAATGTTCCTGCCTATAGAGAGGCCACTCCTGCACCCAGTTCCCTTCGCTGGAAAACGTCAGTCATAATTATTTTTGGACAGACCCTGCATTCTAGTCGAAAGCGTTTCCCTACTGAAAAAAACATTATATGAATTTATTTCTGATATGTTTATTGGACAGATTCATATCAGAACTTTTGGGTATTTCATATCAGTTTCATGTGTTGCATATTAGTTTCAGCAAGGCCAGGCGGAGCTAGGTACCACCCAATTCATGTGCTACAAAAATATTTTTATTTGCTCACGCCACCATTACACTTCGGGCCCTCCAGGCACCTTTATTATACACAAATGTAGATACATTACGCATACCACTAGCATCAGCTGAACATATGCACTCAGCGCATACACATACTCGGCACAACAAAAATGAATACGACAACACGATTATAATGCAGTTAAAAGCAAAGGTGCAAGCGAGCTGCACAAAATTACGAAAATAATCCCTGGAGAAGGGGAACAAGAGGGACAAAGGAGAAACACAAATCTCCAAACAAGGCTACAGGACTGGTGTGCAGACCGAAAAAATCGGACCGGACCAGGCGGAGTTTTTCGGTCGCGCACCAGTCGCGCACACCGACCTCCAGACACTGGTTAGGTGGTCGACTATTGGAGGCGGAGAACGCCCGTGTGATGACACAGATAGAAGACAGAATCAACTCTGCACTTAGTGCCACCATACTCACGGACGGCTGAGCGAACGTACGAGGTGATAGCATCTTGAACTTCGTGGTGACCACTCCAAAGTCCACCTTCTACAACGCGGTAGAGACGGAAGATCACAGGCACAGAAGATAGCACATCACAGGAGAGACTTCGAAGGTAAGAGAAAAACTTGTAACCAAAAAGGTTTTTTTTGCCCTGGTTACAGACAACGCAAAAACAACATGAAGGCCGCATGAACGATCGTACGTCTAGACTTTAATAGCACCACTACTTTGGGATTTTGTGCTCAAGGAATAAACTTGCTGTTTTCCGACCTTCTGAAGAGGGTTACATTGCGGGAATTTAAGTCCATGTCTGTAATCAAGTGTGTAAAGAACTCTCACGTGGTTGCGGCACACTTTTCAAAGAGGCAAGAAGAGTGCTAGGCTAGGAATCAAACAACACAACTCACCAGCTGAAACTTGATGTCACTGGAGGATATTTTGAAGAACCAAAAAGCTTTACAAATAACCGTTATCGCCGCTGAGCTTCAAGGTACTACACACACACACACACACCCGCCTCCCTCCTGGTCACACGAGCACTTCCCCAGAAAGAGAAATCCAACGGGCATTATATCGTAAGACAGGTTGCGGTTTGGTAGACTTGTGGTACTGCTAACTTACGTACAGTTGGACTGCTTTTGACTCGGATAAATTGAATGTAGTTCGTGTTTCGTTTATTGCTCTGGACAAAAGTTTGCTTCTCCCCCCCCCCCTTTTGGCGGCTCTTGGAAGTTTCGTGGTTTAGTTTGCGGCTCCTAGGCCAGGTCAGTTTGGCCAAACCTGGACTAGAGAAATAATAACAACGGTGTTGGACAAAATGTCTCTTGGCAAGATGCGCAGAGCGAAAAGGCAAGAGCAGCAGAAATCACGCTTGAGCGACGTAACTTTATTTGTTGTCCGTTCGCGCCTCTAGTTTAGCTTTCGATACAGACAACGTAATATTCCCTTGATTACGCATTTTATCACCAGCGATAGCGCCATATTCTCACTAATTTTCAGCTTTCTGTGATGTGTATTAGTACATTTATGCGAGCCAGAAAACTGGATTCTATTTTCCCTCACGAATCCGGCATTTGGAAGACTGCAATTATTATTCCTCTACCTGCTTTCTCAACGAAACCTAATGAAAAGATGCCTGTCATGGCTACGTTTAGTTTGGGTTCCGGAAGAAATGTCCCCGGAAAAAACGTCCCCGGAAAAAATGTCCCTGAAAAAAAAGTTCCCGGAAAATATGTCCCCGGAGAAAAAAGGCCCCAGGTGAAAGTTAGGAAAAAATGTCCCCAAAGGGGCATTTTTTCCACTTTCATGGGTTTTCTCTGATTCTCATCGCGTTCGGGCGGTCCTGTCATTGTCCGGTCACAAATGACCTGAGTCCACACTCGTCGAAATGCAACGCCGTCTTCGCAACCTCTGCGAAAGCTACGCCGCTGGGGCCATCGGAATTGAGGATTTCATGTGTGCCGTCGGCCGTGCGATCCGCTTTTGACTTTTGTGTATGAATCTAGAGTGTGTCATATTCATTCCTGATTTTGTAACATTGCATCTCAACTCTTTTTGTTTGTTTTTCATTGTGAAATAAACATTTATAACACTTCTAGCCAAAACCAAATTATTGTGTTTGGGGAAATTTGAGAGGTACTTTTGTACCATCTCCGAAAATAAGGAAAAAGCGCGACACTGTTAGCACGAACAAGCGATCGCTATTTTTTTTAATCTTTTTCTTATAGAAACGAAAGGTTAATTGTCATCAAAGTTATTATAGGTACTGAAAGAGCTTATTTGGCGATATAATGCAGACGGTAAATTTCTGTTTTCACTAATCCCGTTCTCGCGCTAACAGTGTCGCGATGTGTACCTCGGGGAATCGTATATTTCCTTATTTGTTGCGGCTGTTTTTTCTACTTACCACGCGGTGCCTTTTTTCCCAAGGACATATGACCGGACCGCCCGAAGGCCATGACGATCAGGGGAAACCCAGAGATGAAAATCCTTAGGGCACATTTTTTCCTACTTTCCACCTGGGGCCTTTTTTTCCGGGGACATTTTTTTCTGGGGACAGTTTTTCCTACACCCGTTTAGTTTCACACGGTCATTACTTTTCATTTTGATGTTTGTTCAAGAAATTAGCTGAGCAGGTTGTTTAATACTTGAATATACTGAATTTCGGTTCTTTCCCGGTTTTTTACGTCCAAAGAAAAAAACCAGAAAAACAAATGTCTTTTTCCCCCGGAATCCTCGGTTTCTTTTCCGAGCCCTCGCAAGAACCGTAGTAAGAAAAAAAAAAAGTCCTGCTCCTCGCGCAGCATTACTAATTTCCCCCTGTTATGTAGATAATTAAGATATATGTAGGTGCATTTTAGACTATTTAAATGCCACCTTATCAAGTCGTACACGCTTCAAACGCCAAAGGCACCGAGCTTCTTCCTCCGACAAACCAAATCCTGTAAGAACTACTTCGCGCGTCGTATGAACAATGCGCAAAACTTACTTTTTTCTTGAGGTAAAAACGCGTACACGTAGCTGCAACGCGCACACTTTCGTGGTGTAGACTGTAGATATCAAGGAAGAAGTAGGTCTTCCTTCTCTCACCCCCCCCCCCCCGGCCGGTCCCTCTTCGCCCTCAAGAGAGAAAGAGGCGTAAGAGAAGCAGGAAATTTCTTTTTCTTTTTTTTCCGGCGGGGTGGCTTATCATTTCCGGCATTAATAACACGTTGTCGGGGGCAAAGGCCGCCCCAATGTCAAGCATATGGCCCCGGAGTACCGTTTGAGATTACAAGGCGTCGTGATAGACGTCCGATAACGGCAGTCACCCCGAGAGAGCACTAAAATGGATCCCAACGTTTTCAACCGTCGACAGCATGAAGAATCGCGGTCAGTACATACACACCTTTCCAGCGCTTATCATTCAGCTGAAAACCGCCCAGTCCCTGTGCTGTGTATGTACGCATGCGCCGCGCCTGATATTCCGCATAAAAAGAGCTTCTGCGCATGCCCAGAACGGGACCGTTAAACAAATATGGCAGCGCGCATGACTATGGATTCGGAAGGTTGTTTCATGTGGGTGCCTCGTGGTACAACTGAGTCAGTGAATGCGTTTGTTGAACCAGTGAGATGTTGAATACATTTGCTGTCTGTGGTGCGATAGGATAATCTGTTAGGTGGTTGAAGGAAAAAATGTATATAAAAATCGCTGTGATAGAACTTATGGATAAATGAGAGACTGTACGACGCACTTCAAGGAAATGTAATGAGCAGCTGACGTTTGAGGTGAAAAAACACTTATGTTAAAGGAATAGGATGAGGATATTAAGTGTGCTGCGCGATTTCGAAGCGCTTCGATGGCAGTGGGTGTGTATTTCTGGTCGAGGCTCCAGATATGTCTTATGCAAAGTCTAGTTTAGGGGTGAACATATGCTTCGTAAGCCAGTTTTCGGGGATGATCAGGGGCTCTATTCAAGTTTCCGTTCTTATTGTGGGGAGGGTGTGTTAGATGTGTTAATACTAATTAACACATCTGTGTTAATATGGGCGACCACGAAAGGTTAGATGGGGAATGGATACCAAGATGACTTGTAAGATGAAAACATACTTAGAGATGAAGTGCTTAAAGAGTATGAAAATCTGTGAGATAGAACGTCTGCGAGTGAAATTCATCACCTGACATGTTGATTTATTTAGTAGGATTAGCCAATCATCACACCAGTTATTATTGCGGTCCAAATCATGCTGATGTGGTGAGCGGTCATCAGGATTGTTAATATCAGAGTGGTAGTCACCACAAATATTATATCGAGCGAAGTGATAGAAAGTTAAGTATCCATAACATGGATATATGAATCAAGATAAAGTGAAGAAAGCTTGGACAAAAGACGACAATGTTGAACTCGATCGAATGCTTTAGAAAATCCAGGAATCACCAGCTTGAGAGTTAGAGTTCATATTAAGATGTAAGTCATGGCTGAATTCAAGCAGTTGTTCCTCTCAGAAAAACACCTTAGAAAAACCGCACTGACGATTACAGAAGAAGTTGTTAGATTGTAATTGTGAAGCATGTGAAACAAATTATATGTTGAAGTATAATGCACACGACACTAATTAGCGAGATGCGGACGATAGATTTCGGCGAGGCGGCAATCTCCATTTTTAGAAACAGGAACAACATTTCCGAGCTTCCACTCCTCTGAGATGTGTCACTTTATGGTCTGCACATCCCATAAAAATCGCAAATGTGTTTAGAAACCAGCGAGTCGTAATAGAAAGCCAACAAAAGGCGCAAACACTTTCTTTTTTCCGCCGCTGGTGCCCGTGCTTGATAGCTAAGCTAGTTACAGCAAGATTAATGGTTGAAATTTCGAATTCAGGACAGGCCTTCTTGATACCGTAAGGCCTTCGCACCCCTCCATGACGTCAAATGTCTCACTTAAACGTGCGCGCTGTGTGACCGCGAGCGCTGCGCAGGCTTTCAATTTGAGTTAATCAGTCAATGCATCTGCATCGGGGTCCATGCACTGAAGTTGTTGTGAGGTGCACGTAAGGTAGAAAAAAAAAAGTAGCCGATTCTGTTATCTACTCGGTATTCCATGATCTAATATATTATATATTATTATTTATTAATGGAATTGTCGAAAGTGTCTCTTTAAAAATCTGATTATGTACGACGATTGCATTTTTCATTGATATATCGCCTGTGATGCTTATGTGCTTACTCCTCAGAGCGATTTGGACAAGGCTGACGCCTGATGTATCAGTTGGTGCATGCCTTTAAATATTTCTAAATATATTAGCCTGAGAGTCACTATAAAAACTAACATTATTTTTTTGTCCTATACAATTCGTTGTAATTCGGTTTACCTTGCATCTGAAGCTAAATATGGGAAGGGGAGGGGGGGGGATGTTCGTCCGATTTAAGATGGAATAAACATGTCGACTATATTACAGCTAAAGCAAGCCCTGCACTGGGATTTAATAAATGCAATTTTAAGATTGGCTCTTCGAAGGAGACATTGTATTTTTCCCATGTCCGATCAGTTCTTGTTTATGCGAGTGAGATTTGAAATCCGTTCAGACAGAACTCCAAGATCAGACTGAAAATATTTAGAATCGTGCTGTGAGATTTGTTACGGCTAATAATGATTTTCGAGGTCGCACGACCAAACTTAAATTGTCTCTGGACTCGAAACCACCGAGTCATAGAAGAAAATTCCTCTGTCTAAAACTCTTGCATAAAGTTTTTTTTTTTCACAACTTTGCTATTTGTGCGTTTATGTATATTTTTTTATTCCGCTTACGTATCACGAAAGAAGAGATAATTAAAAAGTGTAAGAAGAAAATATATGCGTCCTTATAGATAACGTAAAGACAAATCTGAAAACAAGTCCTGCTTTTTTTTTCCAGGTTGTTGTAGTACTTAACTATAATAGACTGCCTCAGCGTACATTGCTGATGTATAATAGCACGGTCACAAAATGCTTTTGATTACACTGTTTCCAGTTTCAAGTGTTATAGGTTATTTTATAACCATTGTATTTCTCTTCACCGTGTTTTGACTTGTAACGTTGTCGGTATTCCACTGTTACTACTATATTTGGACCGTAGACTAGCGCCACCTGGATTACTCATTTCCAGTCTTAATTATTCTATTACGTCTGTAACGTTATAACCACACGCTCTTGCTCTCACCGTAGAAATCACGTGACTACGTTGCGTTTCACGGTCTTCAGCGATGCTGTGACTAGGTGATTGACAACGAGGTAGTAGACAGTTATTAGTGGATCGTATTACGCGATAGGCACTGCAGTAACATATGTGACGAGCAGTTACTAGCTCGTCACTTAATGATGCAAAGATTTTGTTAGCAGGCGCGCCCGCAAGGCCCTGGAAGCGCTGTAGCGTACGTCGACTAAAACTCTCTAGTGATTGGGTTCGTACCGGAGACTGGCCTAAATACTAGCATCCCACGCCTTTGAAAGCACTGTGAGGGTGGACCGGCCTAAGCTTAGCGCCTCGCGTCAACTATGTTGCTCGATCTGACTTGATTTTTTTTTTCCTTTGCGCGTGTTAGTGCTGAATGATGTTGGATCCCGTGAAAGCGGCCCCGCTGCTCTGTGAATTGTGCAACCATTGTGATTGCAAACATGGTTTAATACCGAGAAGATACCTACTTACACAGGTAAGAATATGCGAGCCATTTGGCTGGAGGCAGTCGGGCGTTTGTTTGTCCATGTTCCCTTCATTTTCTTTTGAAACAGCAAGTAGCTCTCAAGGTTTGCAGTGCACCTGGCCTGCTAAAGCGAATACTTTTACGTCACATTTTAGTTGTGTGCCATTCACGCTCACCCCTTGTTCGCGGATTCCATGTGAAAGAAATAACAAGATGAGTAAGGCTGGAAGGACTGCATATTTGTTTTCTTGGTTCTTTTTTTTTGAGTACATCGACGGAAGCTGACAGGCGCTAGTATTGGACCGTGGCTCGTGCATGGTGGAATGCTAGAACGCCGCTTTCATGGTAGCGTCTTCTTAGCGTTGCAGACGTTTATAGACGGGGGCGGAATAGCAGACGGACGGAGGCGAAAACGGACGCCGACGCGCAGCTTTCCTGTCCGCCTCTCACGGACATTGCAGACGACGATAGACGGTGGTGGAATTAGCAGGCGATGTCAGTGGCTGCCGCGCGTCTGCTCGCACGACTAGCAGGCGGTGTCAGACGCCAGACTATAGACGCACCGGATGTCGTGACAGGGAGACACTAGGCTTTTTAGCGTGTTCAGCCCAGCAGCCAAGCCAATCCAATAGGAACGGGAAAGGCCACTGACCTGTCGGTGGGGCTTCAAGCATGCTGCGACCTCCACCTAAATTGCGTCTGACAACGTGAATATTGCGCATTTTTTTTTTTTGTGGAAAAATATTTTTTTTAGTACGTGTTTCGCTTTATGTTTTTGGTCGTTTTTTTTTTTCATTGCAGTGTTTTCTTAAGCTTAGACGCAGTTGAGGCCATGAGCTGATGTGATCTATCAGACAGCGTCTAAAGCGCACCATCATGGTGTTCCTCATATTTCCGTAAGTGTACTATCACCGCTGAACCAATCATAAACAAAAAAGCCAAGTGACTTGCAGTTTTGACACTGGTTGATTGGTCCCATTAGCTCGTAGCGTTGGCTCCGTCTGGATTTAAGCTGAAACGAAGTATAGTCGGCTTATGTAAATGCGTAGTGGTTCTTCAAAAGTAAATATGCGAATAATATTTTTTAATCCATGAGTATACAAAGGTTATAAAGAAAAAAATGCAACAGCGCTACACGTACAAAACGCGAATGCCGTTTGACAGAAAGAAACAGACTTCCCCGAAATGCTGCAATAACACGAGCCCCAGGCTCTAGCGGCAGCAGCTGTGGTTTGAGTGCCTAGATTGAAGAGAAGGGGCAACTCAAAGTGTAAAGAGCGTTTGGAGTTTAGTGGCGGCTGTCTCCTGCGCAGACCGGACGCAAGTGCGCATGCGTCGCGCCTTCGCGCTGCGAGGAGGAATCCCATCGCGGCTCGTATCGCAAACGAGGCCCGTAAACCACGTGAGCTCGATCGAGCAGTTGGAAGCACTCTAAAATCTAGGCACATTAGCTGCTTTTTGTAAATATAGCAGACGCAGCTGTGCTGCCTAGGCGCGTAGCTCCTTCCTCGGCCAGATCCGACGCCGCAGCTGCGTCCACAGCCATAGCCTCAGTCATAGCCATAGCTATAGCCAAAGTTGGATCCGAAGCCCGGCCTCTACCGGCATCTTTGTCGGCAGGTGGTGACTTGTAGCATGTTAGAAACTGATCTCGTAAACTGCAGACGTTCATGTTCTTGTAGCTCGACGTGTAGACTTTATATGCCTGCAATCGAACTGAGCGCACTAAGGGAATTTCAGACATGTATATGTGCGTGTCTGTGTGGAATACGCATCGTATGAGATAACGTTGATTATAAGTATTCGCAGGATTATATGTCGCCGCCAGATGGTTCAGCTGCTTTCGAACAAGCTGAGGGTCAAGGCGTGACGACGGCGGAACTCTTTCTCAAGAATTATGGGTGAGTACGTAGATCTAGGAAATAAATAGGTGAGTAAATCTTGTTTCTTTTTGTTTGTTTTTTTAAGACGGGCGAAACGAATTTGCAGTAAGAATGGTTATTTGAATAGCGCCGAAGGCTTTGATACACTCAAACACAGACAGTGATTGTATGCACCTTAAATTGTCACCAAGCACCCTTAGGCGTTTTTTGGCAAGACAAATTGAATTGAGAAAGCGCTTGAGACGCAGAACACATGCAGAACATCTGTAGAACAGTCTGCAGTTTACAGTGACAAAGTAGTTCCTAAATGGTCCCTAATCAGCCGTATTATCTTTTCACGATTAACTTCTCCACAAATGAAAAACCAAACTGTGACGCCACCATCTATGGTTTATGGCTTTAATAACAATTGCGATGTAGGGCAGTACAATACGTGAGCCTTGGTATATGTTTCCTCTTTGTGGCAGGTGGTGGTTGTTGTTATGTAATGATGGAAACCTGTTATTTCTGATAAACTGTACACTTCCTAACGGATCAATGTTGTTGTATGCCAAAGCTTCAGCGTGATTAAGGGGGACACTACCCAGAAAAAACAATTCCTGCAAAAAAAGTTGATTTTGAAAAATGTCATATTTACATCCACGAACATCTAGAGAGTATTCTCAGAAAGTTTCATTAGTTTACACTGCATAGTTAATTTTTTATAAATTATTTTCGGTCCACTGATGCTAAAGAAAAGGTAGAGGTTGGAGCACTTTGAACGCATTTTTCTCCATTCCACTTTTTGGCATAAATTTCCCTTTAGGAAAACTATCGTTTTGTTATTACATAACTTGGATTAATTTTTATAGCTTTTTCTGGGGTGAAATTTTAAGGGGAAGATAGTTATGAGCTTGAATTTTTATATTTTTGTCATTTGTCATGCTCAAGAACTAGCATATTAAACAAAAAGTGGAAATCTAAAAAAAAAAACATTTGTGTTTAGTGGCTTTTTTGTCATAAAAGATGGTATAATATAGAAAAATAGCTCCGTAGCTATCTGCTCTGAACTGTTCTAAAGCAATATAACACATGAAAATGACAAATTTATAAGTAATTTCAAAACGATAGTTTTCCTACGCAGACACGCCCACTTTCATCTTTGAACATTTGCAAACTTTTTTTGTGCTGCACCCAGGTTAAAAAAAATTTGGCACAAATGTTCTCGACATGAACAGATACAAGCCCTGTAAATGTCATTTAAATCATAAAAGTGGTTAAAAATTCACTTTTTGGGTAGTGTCCTTCCTTAAGCAGAATGTTATATTAATGTTCGCCTATTGTCGATGACACAACTAGTATTGCGTAAGTGGTTTTTATTTTTTTTTTCTGTGAATAAAATACTATGCTTATTTTGTGTTTCTTCCTACACTTTACAAAAATCCTTTATCAACAAATTTTGAAGAAACCGTGCGGTCTGAAATGTTTAATATTAATAAAACCGTAAACATTATATTAAGACCGAAACTGGGAGAACTTTTGATTGTGCGTCACATACTTCTAAGTACGGCAAGTATTGTGCTTATTTGGACAATAAACATATAATTTCAAATTTTTAAAACAAAATATCTCTTTATACTTACAAGAAAGTAATTTAACAGTTATATTCAAACATTCTGTGACCCGTAGGCCTCTTCAAGCGATTTGATAGCTCTAATAGACGTGTACAACCCCTTGAAAATCATGAACGTTAAACGCTCTCTCTCTCTCTCTCTCTCTCTCTCTCTTTCTTTATCTTTTTTTCTTTTTGTGAAATAATGACAGTTCTAAGTAACAGCGATTTTATATTAAGTTCTTTTCTTCTGGTCACAAATGTTTATTTGAAAATGAAAAAGTATTCTGAAAATGTTCGCTCAGAAATCCGTAGCAGTTTAGTATAGGGCAGTGTTGGAATTAACGCGCTACAAGTAACGACGTTACTGGTAACATGTTAGTTTTCTTTTTACTAACGTACTAACGTACTCGTTATAATCCCAAATGACTAACGAGTAATGTCGTTATTATTTTACAGTATATCCTATCAATTGACGTTACCCGTTACTCGTTACTTTCGATTAAAAATGGCCGCATGATTGTTTGAAAATAAAATAACTTTTATTCTGTACACTACGGCAAAGAAACCCCAACAAAGCTATGTATAAGTGGCGTTATTTCAGGTTCCTTCGAAGACACTTAGGGTTCCGCGCGCGAGATTATTGCTGCGCGGAACCCTAAGCGTCCTTGGTGCAGTATTTGTATACAAGCTGCTAAGATCAACGTCGCCGTACCCTGAGCATCCGTCTCGCTGAAAAGAGACATCCGTTCAGAAGGCAACAGTCTGCCGCCGCTCGAATGATTTTTCCTCAGCGTCCCTAGCTACTCCAGCTGGTCGTATCCTTCTTTAGAAAGCAAATGAATTATCGTTCTGTCACCAACAGAGAGGATAAACTCTGAAGCGCGAAACACATGCGCGTCAAAACTGTCCGATCCGACGTGCGAACTGCCGGAACGACGTTCGGAGGTGAGGGCTTTCGTAGCACCGGAGAGCGTCGAAAACCCTCGCCTCCGAACGTCGTTCCGGCAGCTCGCAACTCGGATGACAGTTTTGACACGGATGTGTTTCTGCGCTTAAGTTTGAAAGCGTTGACGTTTCCACGGTTTGAACCAAAAGAAAAAGTGCATCAGCGGTGGCCGGGTGCTGACGTGTCGTTAATTGGAAAGGCGACGTTGGTTTGTGATGGAATAAAATCGCGTTTATTTTACCTGATTAACCTTGATAACATGAAGAGGTCTATTCCGCGTCCGTTACGGTGCGTGCATCCGGTCGTTCTTTTCATAGAGGTTTCTTCTTCCTAGGCAGGTGCAATGGGCGAGGTTCAGTTCCCCGAATCGCGCTCGCGAAGCTTCACGTGTTCGAGGATATACTGTGAGCGGTGGAAGCGGGCGTAAAGGGGTAAAAAGGCTTTAATTTGGTAGAAAAGGGGCTGGATTTTCGTGAACACTACGAGGCTCATGGCGGCTCTTCACGCTACTCGCGCGCTGGGGTGCCCAAGGTTATTAGACCTGGTCTCGGTGTCCCCTGTCTGGAGGTTACATCAGCTCACATCCCACCCCACCTGCAAGTCCAAGTCCTCTTGGAACAAAAGAACAAACTAATCTTGCAGCGACAGGTCATAGTCCTGTAGTCGCTTTGGTTTTGTCCGATGACGCTGCGGTCTTTGGTTTGGAGGGCGGCCTGGGGCCTCACTTTGGGGCAAAGGCACCAAGTTAGGTTCAGCTTCAAGTCCCGCGGAGTTGTGTACAGGGGCTTGATCTTCAGTGGTCGACTCGGCCAGAATTGGATCGAAATATGAGGGCCGGTACCTTTTCATCTGGCTTACGTGAGCGACTCGGGAGTCTGCTGTAGTCGTCGTCGAGTTTGTCACACGTCGCACGTCATATGTAACTGGAGTTCTCTTGCGTGTGACTTGATATAATCCTTTGAATTTGGGAGCAAGTTTCTCCGATCCCTGAAGGATAGGCTCTTGTCGTCGTATCCATAAAAAGTCACCGATGTCATAAGATGCATCGCGGTGGGTCCTGTCATATATCGTCTTCCGTGTTTCCTGAGCTTGTTCAGAGTTACTGACTGCTTCGCTTCGCAGGTCTGGTAGTGCTAGAAGTCTTTCGCTGAGGTCAGAGGCTTGATGTGGGCGGACTTTCTGGTGTGGCAGCTTTGGTATGAACCCGAACAAAAGTTCGAAGGGCGAAAATCCGGTGCTTCGGTGGCGGGTTGTGTTCACAGCAAAGGCGGCCTCTTCCAGTTTAGTGACCCAAAGTGACTGATCACCGTCACACAGTTTCCGAAGTACTGTTACAAGTGTCCCGTTGGCACGTTCAACAAGTCCGTTGCTGGCTGCACGGTATGCTACTGAAAAGTGCATGTTCACACCATGCATGCGCATGAAGCTCCTGAACTGGTGGGACTCGAATGACTTGGCATGGTCGGAGAGGAAGTCATCACAGGCTCCGAATCTGTAAAACAGCGAATGCAAATGTTTCAGCACATCTTTTGTTGAAGTTGTAGGCACCGCTGCTGGGACGATGTATCTGGTTGCGAAGTCGATGACGTTGAGTATGTACTTCTCTTCTGTTCCTGGCATTGTGATCTGTTCAAGGGCTATGGCACTGAAGGGGATCTCTTTAGTAGGCATGTAACACATTGTGCCAACTGATCGCGTGGTGGGCCGGTTGTGCGCTTGGCAAACTTGACAGGCTTCGACATACTCTTTCGTAGTAGCCGTCATCTTCTGCCACCAATAACGGTCTTTGACCTTTGTGAGGGTGCGTGACACATCCATGTGTCCATTGGCGTCATGAGCAAGTTCAAGAACCTGCTGTTGCATCTTGGCCGGAACAACAATTGTGCACAGTTCTGGATTCACAACTCTGCACAGGGTCTCGTTGACCACAACGAAGTTCTGGGTGTCCTGTCCTGACAGAAGTTTTGCACGGATGGCCTTGCATGTTTCGTCTTCAGCTTGCATTGCGATGAGTGTGTCGACCTGGGAGACCGTGGCACATGAGTATCGCGAAAGCATGTCAGCCACATGGTTCTGACGTCCTGGTCGGTGCTCAACCGAGAAGTCAAACTCGGCTAGGTCGAGTAGCATTCCCGTGAAGCGTCGCGACGGCTTGAAGTTCGTGGTCAAGCAGGCGACTGACCAGTTGTCAGTCAGAAGATGGAACCGTCGTCCCAATAGGTAATGTCGAAATTTCACTGTGATGGCCCAATGCACGGCCACGGCTTCCCAAACATCGCTGTGCAGTTTCCGTTCAGGTTCCGTGAGCAATCGGCTGGCATACTCAATCACAGTCTCTTTTCTGTCTTGCTTCTGGGTGAGTACTGCTCCAAGGGCTGTAGCGGATGCGTCCGTGGCGACTGTCGTAGGCACGTCAGCATCAAAGTGGCCCAATATTGGTGGTGACGTTAGTGCAGAGCGAATAGTTTCATAAGCCTGCTGGCACTCAGATGTCCACTGGAACTCGACGTTCCGAATGGCGACTTGAAGAGGCGCTGCAATCTTCGAAAAGTAACGTATGAAGCGTCTGTAAAGATTGGCCGTTTGGAGCCACGATAGCAGCTGTTTTGACGTTGTTGGCGCTGGGATTCGCAGGAGTGCTTCAATCTTTGAAGGGTCTGGTTGTTTGCCTTGTTCAGAGATCAGAAATCCAAGAAACTTCACAGAAGGAACCGCAAACTTGCACTTCTTCAAGGAAACCTTGAAGCCGGCCTGCTGCAGGAGAGTCAGGGTCTCTTCGAGAAGATCCAGGAACTCCGAAATGGTGTCGGCAAAGATGATGATGTCATCCAGGTATGTGCGCACACCTGATTTGGACTGTCGGGGCTTCAGCTGAGAAAATATCTTGTGCATCGTCTTTTGAAAGATGGATGGTGCATTCTTCAAGCCAAAAGGCATTCGCCTCCACTTGAAGGTACCTTGGTGAGTGATTAATGTGGTTTTCTCTTGGTCTTCATCTTTCACTCTGATCTGCCAGTACGCACAGCATAAGTCCAAGACCGCAAAAAGAGAGCTTCCACCAAGGTCATCAAAAATGTCATCAGCTCGGGGGAGTGGCTGCAGGACATTCACTGTCATCTGGTTCAGAGGGATGTAGTTCACACATAGCCTCTTTTCGTCTTTTTGCGTCACAACAACTGCTGGGAATCCCCATGGTCCAGAGGATGGGCGAATGATGTCACTCTCGAGCAGAGATGCTGCCTGACGCTCGAGGAATTGTCTGTCACTGGCTGTGTAGCGGTATGGCTGTCGACCGTAGGGCTTGGCGTCGGGCATCAGCTTGATCTCGTGTTCAATGCCTTCATAGATGTCAATGTCCTCAGGGCTGCTGCTGAAAAGACCAGCATGACGTTGTACAATGCTCTTCACGCCTTCTTGTTCTTCGTGGCTTAGCTGAGCTCCGAGGCAGATATCGGTCAGATTATCATCAAGAATGATAGCAGGTTTGTCTGAAGGCAAGGGTCTTGAGGGGCTTGTCTCGAGGTGGCTCCAGGAGCGAGTTGTGTCCACTTGAGCCAAGGTTGCCTTGTTGAGTTGGCTCCACAAGGGTTCGTTTTCATCTGGCTCATACTCGACATGGAGTGGCTCTGCTGTAGAGTGCGGAGGGTCAAAACGTGACAACGCAGAAGTTGTCAAGATTACTGCATTCGACATCCTTGGCAAGAGTTCCTCCTTACACTGCACGATAATGTTGTTTGACGGTTGGCAGATCACGGGTAGGAGCGGAGGTTTGAAATGCAGTTCAGCTTGGGCTGCGTAGAACCAGTCTTCTCCCAGAATGAGCGGGAGGGCGTTCCTTTCAAGGACGGCTGCTTCGACAACTGCAGACAGAGGTCCGATAGTTATCCGCAGAAAGACTGATCCTTCGGGCATGACTGAGCTTCCTCCGACGACAAGCAAAGGTGGCTTGGTCCACGGTTCCAGCTTGAGGTTTGATGCTAGGCTCGCTGCAAGGATGGTGACGTTCGAACCACTGTCTGGGAAGGCAGTGATCTCTCCCAGTCCTTTGACTTGTGCGGGGATTACGGCACATCTAAACTTGGATCCAGACAAGAAGTCCTCGGCGCGGCCAACACAAGCCGTTGGTGCTTTGGGGACTGTCTGCTTGTCACGAAAAGGCTGTTTTGGTTCAGTGCATTTGCTTGCGAGGTGGCCCTTCTTTTGACAGTTGTAGCACACAGCATCTCTCAAGTCTTGTCCTCGTCTGTATGCCGGGGCACCGTACTTTGTCGAAATGGCCTCATACCTTGATTCTTGGTTAGGAGGTGGTAGGCTGGTGATGCGAGGAGGCGGCATAACACGTGTGGTGTGCTGGAAAGTAGATGATCGAACAGACTGTGGGGAGTTCACGGCACTGTCAGATTTGGCGATGGCACTTTCAGGCGTGGGGCGTCCTGAGGCTTGCTCTGTTGGCTTTGAAGATCGGGCCAGGCGGGTGTGGTCCAATGCTCGATCCACTTCAGACACTATGCTGAGGAAGTCGTCCACGGTCCGGGGTCGCTGAACAGCGATGGATGTGGCTACCTGTTCGTCACGAATGCCTTGAACGAGGTATTCGATGCGTTCCTTGTAGGCAATGTGAACTGGACAGCGTGACATGCGCTTCAGCTTTGCGAAGGCGTACTGCTGCAGGCTCTCTCCGGCTTTCTGCGTGATCGCTGCGACTCTCTGGTGCCACTGTATGAGTGAAAGTTGTTCACCAAATTGCTCTTCAAGTCCGGCCTTCCAAATGGTCCAGGTGGTAAGTTGCCGCCCTGTTGACACATGCCAGTCTGATGCGACACCACGTAGCTTTCCTTGCGCGATGGCCAAGAGAGTTGGGTCTTCCGATCGTGCAAGTCGTTGAGTGCGCTCGAGCTCTTCGACCTAATGCTTGAAGGTAGGGGTGCCACTTCCGTTGAAGGTATGGCAACGGAGCTGAGAGATCCGGTAGCGTCGTTAGGTGCACCGGATTCGCTTGACTCGCTATCGTTGTCATCATGACGGCCATGTTCTGATGGAGAAAGGCTGTCATGCGCTGCATGTTCTCTGCTGGGCTGATGTAAAGGTTGGCATTTCCGGGAATGACATCGTAGGTTCTGGTATGGTCGGAAACGACGTCAAAGGTACGGGCATGTTTGGCGGTGGTTCTTGGGCGGTATCGACCAAAAGTCGGTCGATCAATTCCTCCTTGCTGCCGGTTGTGGAGAGGCTCCGGCGCTGCAGCTCGGCTTTTATCATCTGTACATTCAGGGTGGCAAGGTCTTCGGCGGTGGCAACACGCCAGTTGATGAAAGGCATCGTTGTTGACGGGCTAGGCAGAGTAGGCTTAGGAGGCGGTTGGCGTTCCAACAGCGCTCAATCAAATGCGGGGAGGCTTACTTGACGGGCAAAGCGGCTGCGGCAGGTTGCGGGCGTCGACTGCGCCATGTGTGAGCGGTGGAAGCGGGCGTGAAGGGGTAAAAAGGCTTTAATTTGGCAGAAAAGGGGCTGGGTTACAAGTTCGTCAACACACGAGGCTCATGGCGGCTCTTCACGCTACTCGCGCGCTGGGGTGCCCAAGGTTGTTAGACCTGGTCTCGGTGTCCCCTGTCTGGAGGTTACATCAGGTCACAATACATTAAACATCCTGCCGCCAGTGAATCTTTTATTAACCTGATCAATGCAATATAAATTTTTTTGTTAGTATTCCTGACGTTATTGAATTTTGACATTTTATTTTTGTTGTATTGTTTTGAATTGTTTTTTTTTATATTGTTGGTTGCTGGCTGGTGCTGTTTGTGTGAGTTTCCAACGTATAAATGTGATCTGTGCTGTAATGCTCCGTCGCTGCAAAGTACTAATTAATAAATAAATAACCACTTTGAACTTGTTGCCGAAGTTTGTAGAGGCGGTCTATTATAAACAGCCGCCATATACTAACAGTGAACCACAAAGTATCGACAAACTAGCGTAAAAGTAACGTCCGTTAGTCATGGCAGGTAACGACACCGATATTCCGTTAAATTTGCAAAATGGCAACGGAGCTCTGTAACGCGTTAGTATTTTTCCAAGCCAACGAGTAACGGCATTTCGTTACTTATTTTCGGTAACGGGCACAACACTCACATAGGGTAAAATGGGAAAAAATGCGATATTTGAGTATAGCAGCAGCATTTGTATTTCAATCTTGCAATGTAATTAATTGAATATTTTGCCGGCATGTGCCGGCACTTGACCGCTTTACCTTATATAGAAAACTGCTATAATTTATATAAACACGCCCCCCCAAAAAAAAAGCGCAGTCATCGTTCTTGGGTCTACGAGCCGTCAAAATGGGATAAAATTTTGCACGCGTTTTTCTGGAGGCGTGCAGCTGAGTTGTTTATGAGGTATCTGTATCTTTGTGCTTTCTGCATCGCACGTGCCGACAGGAACAAAAATATTCAGTATAAACCTCCTGCGCTGAAGCTTTGAACGTATCGTGGCTCCTCTCCGGTGGCGGGCGATAGAGTGTCTGAGTAGTATACAAGTTCCGGAGCCCCGCACAATAACAAACCTGTTCGGGCGGCTGTTTACCTCTGCACGCTGCTGCTTTCTGTGCGTTCGGGTGGTCACGACTCAAAATGTGTCACCCGTAGTCGTCATCGCACGACGTTACCCCGGGGACCCGAGCTCGCCCTAAGCTAGTAATTTTTCCTCCGTCCAAGTATGTCGAAACCAGAAGCAAGCAGCGAGGCCTCAACGCGTTCGAAATGTCGCCGTCGACTGTACTGTTGCATCGTAAACTGTCGAGAACAGGAAGAACCCCGAGTAAACTTCACAGGTTCCCATCGAAACCCTGCAAAGTCGAGCGGAGGGAACGATACTAGCCGCCCAGCGCATTGAGCAAGCGAGACTTGTTTTTCTCGCCCTCCACGTTGTTCTGCTAAGCATGGCCACTCGACCGAGAGGCCGTGGCATGCATCGAAGCGTTTGTCGTGCGAATTTTACGAACATGAACACGCTATACTTTCTGACCATTGGAGCGATCCGATTGAAGTACATGCATCTTTTGCAAAACTGCAGCTTGGGCGAGTTGTTTGAACCTATTGCTGACTCCCAGCGCATAAATGTCACACACATTAGAATTTGAATAAACACTCAACATAGACACCGCATGGAGCGCGTGTTGTGTGTTCGATCAAATTCGTGTGTGTGTGTGTGTGATGTGTGTGCGTGTGTGTGTGGTGTGTGTGTGTGTGTGTGTCGTGTGTGTGTGCGTGTGCGTGTGTGTGTGTGATGTAAGTGTGTGTGCGCTGTGTGTGTGTGCATGTGCTGAAGGCCATAGGTGTGCGACGTGGGGGAGAGTGCGGCCGTACTTTTGCAACATGTAGGAGTGCATGCAGTAAAGGCGTGCCTGTCACCAGCGAGAGCTTTCTTTTTGACGGAAAGACACCGACGTGGTCCGCGCGCTCCAAGAGACCGCACCCCCCCTATGAAAATCCTGCGCACGCCATGCTGAAGGCGGATCTTATGTTGCGTCAAGCTTACAGCGTAAATGCGTAAGAAAAGCTGCAATATCTCGAGAAGCAGCGTACAGAAGAAACGATCTGCTCGGCCGACAGGCGGCCGGTCGCCGCTCGATCGCTTGCGTCTGCTTTCGCGCATTTTTGAGGTTGGTTGTCAGCTGATCGCGTCGGCTCTACGGAGGAGCTGCGGTTTGGGAGCGTTTTGCTTGCAGGGCGCATTAACGTATCTTGTCAGGCTCCCCTCAAGCTCGACATCTCCGGAAGCTCGGTGTCTTTGCGAGTGACAGCGCACTTACACCAAATTTGCGGCTTCTTGTACGGCGTAGACGCAGCTTGCAGTAGGCTGCATCGCTGAGTTTCTTCCCTCTGCGAAGTGTTGAGGAACGAAAGAAGCTTTACACGTTAGAAATTGGCTCAATTCCGTGCCGTAAAACATTTGCAAGGGGAATTCATACCGCCGGCTAACGTTTTCACGCCGGACAAATTCAAATGCGGAAGTCTGTACCGCCCAATACCGATAGACGAATCGAAGGGTGCGCTGCAAGCCTGTTTTTCCGCAGCGCCTCCTGGGCAAACCAGGAGACCTATGAAAAACATCCGAGTAAAAGAAAACAGATTACAAGCGTCCATAAAGAAGCCATCGCGATATCATTTATTCAGGCACGCAGCTGTTAAAGCACAGATGCCATTTCTGCTACAGGTCTTTGTTCGTTAGCATCAGCAGGGGAACTCAAAACACAGCTGCTCTCGAGACACAGCCGACTCGACGCACAACCCTCACAGACGTTTCATTTCTTGTTGCTGTTTTCGTACTTTTTTATATTTTTTGCAAATTTACATTATTTTATTTGGGGCTACCTAGAAATTTCTCATGGTTTACTTTAAATCAAAATACCTAAAACGCGCATCACTTCTGGTGGACTTTCAGGTTCCATTTGTAGCCCTTCTCAACTTGTATACTCCCCGGCACGCTGTTAACGAAAACACGACACCGACATATTTTTTTTTTCTTTTAGTGCGAAAGCGTCAATTGTTTAATGGAGCGGAGCCTGCGGCGCGTAAATATGAGACATAAACACCCGTAACCGCGAAAAACGTAAATTGGCCGTGGCGCGTCATATCAGATGCTTTGTCACAGATGCCAGCGCGGCCGCTCAAAACGCGCCTTGAAAAAAAGAAAAAAAAAGCACAAAGAAAAGCACAGCAACGCAATACTTCGTCGCGGAAGCCGTCGAGAAACCGGCAAGGTTCGCCGCGCCTGCGCAGTGGGGAAGCGAGATGTCACCGCCGCAGCGCCGTGTGCGATAGGAAGGCGTGGCGTGCTGCAGCTTGTAGCAATGCGCTGCGTGTAGGCAAAATCCACCATCGTTGTCAAGTCTCGAAATACACGGCGGGGCGGTCCGCGCGGCGCACTGCCGCACTCCTTGCCGGCGCGGCGTACCGCCGCACTCCCTGCCGGCGCTGAGGCCGCTTCTGCTCCTTTCGGCGCCGAGATTGCTTTCGCATTTACAACTCATAAAAAGTGCTTAGGCGTCCTCGGAATTTTTTTTCTCGAAAAGGTATCGTCAGGCACTAAATTATGCCTTTGAGGTTAGTGCACTAAGTGAGCACTTTCCACCACCATAGTAATTTCGATGACAGCTTGTATATTTCAGGATAAACACAGAAAAAACAGCCGATTGTTCGCTCGGGCTTAGAATGTCGCGCATTGTAGATTGCCGTTTGTCTAACCAAGATGCCAAAAAAGTGCTCTTTATTCTGCGAGCAAAAAAAATTAAAAAGGGTATTGGCGTTAATGTTATATTTATTAGTGAAGTTTAAAATACAAGATGACTTTTGCATGTTTCTTAGCAACATGTAACTCAAAGTCGTGAAGGAAAATTGTCACAGGAGCAATACAAATCTCCCTGATCGTGTGCAGTCATTCATTCCCTACAGGTTGTAGATCTTGAGAAACGAAATACCTTTATAATTAGATTTTGCAGTATTTAACCATATAACAGGTATCTATCATTTTACGTAACATAGAATCAAGAAGATGAAAGCCCAGTTAACAAATTATTTTATATTATTATTGAGGTAGCCTTTGTTTAAATATCAAAGTTTTCATTCATTCATTTCTCACATCCTTTATGTTCATTCAATAAAGCCACTGTTAAAGTATTAATATTTTGTTGACCTAGAGAATTATATTAATTTCTAAGAGATGTACTTCATCTTAGGACACGTAACTTAGATAATTTCAACGGCTCCACCAAAGATACCGTTTGATGTTTCAATATGGGTAGGCGGAGGCATTTCATCGCATTATATGTTTAATGCGATTATTGAGGTTTTAATTATCGACATGGTAATTCCGTAAAGCGGGTTAAGCTATTTAAACTGTTCAAATACAATGAGCTAGCATTAAAACAGAATACTACTTTTAGCAGTATACCCGAGTATGGTGCTTCAACGGCCATAGGGGCGACGACTTTCATGTCGGCTAAGACTTTCATAAGAGCTAAGACCATCATTGGGACTAAGCCGTTCATATCGGTCTAATACAATCATAGAAGTTAAGACTTTCGTAGGGGCTAGGACTTGTATATCGCCAGTGACTTCCATACGGGCTAAAAGTCACGTAGGGCTTTAGATTTTCACTTAGGCTGAGACTTTCATAAGAGCTGATTTCGGTTGGTGCCAACACTTTCATATGGGCAAAGATTTTCAGAAGGCCTAAGACTTTCATATAATCGAAGATTTTCATAGGGGCTAAGACTTTGATATAAGCTAAAACACTAATACTGCTTTAGATTTTCATAGGGGCTGACCTTTACAAGGGCTAAGACTCACGTAGATGCTAAGATGTCTTGAGGGGCTAACGACTTTCTATACGCTAAGACTTTCTAGGGGCTAAGACATTTGGTAGGGCAAATGGTTTCATAGGGACTGACATGTGTGTGGGCTAAGACAATCATATCGGCTTATTATTACCCTAACTTGATGCAGATGATCAGGTCAGTTTATATCATCAGAAGGTATCACTTGAAACATGTTTTGTTTTTATAGGAACCACCCGAAGACAGCTAAGAAAGGCCGCCAACAAAATTAGGACTAAGGTGGTGAACGACACGTATGAAGCAGTCCCGAGTTACGGAACTAGTGACAGTTCATCGGACCCTGAAGAAACACCTCAAAAAGTCTTAAGATTGAAGAAAGAAGTTGGCCTCTTCAGCAGCATCACACTCCTGCTCGGATGTATTATAGGTACGGTATCTTCAAATACTTCCTGCATGTTGTATTCACTCTTGTCATAGTAGGATTCCTCGGTGAAATAATTGTGCAAATTTTCAGTAAAAAAAAAAAAAGCAGTGACCTTTGAAGTTGATTGTTTAGACGGTCTTATGCAGTCAATTGGGGAGGTGAAGAATCTATAGTTTATCAATTTAGTGGGGAAACTGATTTGGTGGATACGTCACGTTGACATCTATTTCCCCGCCAAATTTAGCGGGGAAACTGAATTTGTTGATAAGTTCATGACGTCAAGTCACGTGACATCAATGTTCCTACTAAATCAAGCAGGGAGACTGACTTGGTGCACATGTCACCTGACAACGATTGTCCCTCTAAATATAGCGAAGAAGCTTAATTTATGTTTAGGTCACGTGACGTCAATTGTCCCCGATAAATTTAGCGGGAAATGCACAGACGGACAAAAGTTTGGGATTTGGGAGTGGAAGGGGGGGGGGTTCGTTAAAAAGCATTTCAGGCTTTTAAAAATCTGCATAAACGTAACAAGATTATCTAGCGCAACTGCATTAGAAGAACAAATAGACAGCCTTTCTTGTGAAAGGTGAAATATCACTTAATAGAGTTGATGGTACAGGGCTTGCTCGTGATGGCCGCAACGTAGGAGGGACGGGGGAGAGGGGAAAGGGACAGTGAAGGGAGCATAGACTCCCCCTCCCTTTCCCGTCCCTCCTACGGTATAACCAAAACGAGCAAGCAATTTTCCATGGAAGCTATCAGCTATCACCTTAAAGGGATACATCGTATGATCCACAATATCCGTAAAGGACAATCGCACGTTTGCAATTTGAGCCTGACGGCTGCGTTTTTCGTTATAAATGGCCCACTCTGCAGCAAGCGCCCGCGGAGAGCAGCAAGTGGAGAGCTCACTCCGGCTTGAAGGTGTTTATAAAAGTTTTATTTGAGGATCCCGTGTCGACGAGTGTGTCTTTTGTCGAGAACTGAAAACAGCAAGGTCGAGATCGTCCTATTTCCGGGGCGATTCGATCAATGATTCAGCGATTCGAAATCGATGCATGAGCATATGTTTCAACTTTCAGCAACAGAAATCGAAGGTTTCTTTCCAGCTACATTATGTACTAATTTTGGAAATAAAAAAGCCGTTTACAACTCCCTGTAATGCCGAATTAGAGCGCAGCTCTTGAGGAGGAGGGGAAGGCACGGGAGGGGGGCGGGTCACGTGACCTCGGGGGGGGGGTCACGTGGCCTGGGGGTCACGTGACCTCGGGGGGGGGGAGGGGAGAAACTTTTCCGCTAAATTTAGCGGGAAAATTTCCGCTAGATTTAGCGGGGAAAATATTTTCGCTAAATTTAGCGGGGAAAGTTTTCCGCTAAATTTAGCGGGAAAATTTTCCGCTAATTTTAGTGAGGAAAATTTTCCGCTAGATTTAGCGGGAAAAATTTTCCGCTAAATTTTGCGGGAAAATGTTTCTGCTAAATATAACGGGGAAAATTTTCCGCTAAATTTAGTGGGAAGTTTATTCCACTAAATTTACCCATCATGCACCGCGCGGTTACGCCGACGCCGACGCTGCTAAAGCCGGAAACGGACGCCTAAGAGCTGCGCTCTAGAAGTATCTAATCGCGTTGTGACGGTCAACATAAGTTCACGGCTCTCTGGTATCGCGCAAGAGATCGCGATTCAGAAAAACCGATGGAACTAACTTTTCAACAATTTCCAGCCACACCCGGCGGCGGAAATAAGCCTTCAACTAAGTGTTGCAAATTCCAAAATCGAGTCAGTGTCACCACCTCAAAATATCAATATTAAGATAAATTCAGTTACAAAATTTTACAAGCTGAAACAGCAATTATCACGAGAAAACTTGCACGCACCTTGCGAGCATACCCCATGTTATCGACGGAAAGCGTTAAAGGGGCGGTGCAACGATTTTTGTACTTTGCGCAAATACCGCTTAGAACGGATCCCTGACGTTAATTACCTGTAAAACACCCGTTCATCTTTCACCACACGCAATCGAAGTCGCAGAAAAAAATTTAAAGAAAAACGAACAGCGTTCACCCCCTCCACTAGCATCCAGAACAAGCGGCCACGTGATCTGGAGACGATTATATGCCACCAATGTTGATCAAAGCCACGCCCTGGGGTTGAAAAGGCACAGGACACGCGCTAAGTTCCAGGCATTGTTATGGTTCGGGTATTGTCATCATTGCAGCGATTGGACACGGGCTACTACCCGAATGCTTCCCGAGCTATCGATTATCACGAGCCCAAATCGAGTGCCCACGCAATGCTTGGGTCCAATCTATGAGCCGCATTCAAATATCGTCAATGGGCGGTACTTTGAAAGTTTAAAACAGAGAAGAAAGCGCGAACGAAGTTCGGACAAGGCAAATACTCAACACCGGCGAAGCCTCTCATCCGGGACTTTCACTCTTTCTGACGCCACAGCAAGGGGAAAGCGCCGGTGGCCCTTTCCCTCTTCTCTCTCGCCCTGACAGCAAGAAAAATTACAAGCTTAATAAAAGTCGGACTCCTTGGTAAAAAGTTAAAGCAAAAGTGTAATAATTCTGTACTCGTAGAAAAAAAACTGTACACTTAAGATACGTTTTTAATATACTTTCAATATCCGACCTCTATATTCAATAGGCTTTTATTGCACTTGGTGATTTGCGGCAGGGTTCACGCACCGACCTAAACTGCTACCTAAGAATTACTTTTACTGAAACTATATGAATAATATACAAAAAGTAAAATCAAATTATATTTATCTATATTTGACAACGTGGTTGCCCCCTCGCGGATTTCAAGCGAACCATTGTGAGGGGCTCGCGACACGCCTTTAAATTCGTTCCGGAATGCATGTCCTAAACAATATTGCATGTTTAACTGCTGGACACGCTTGTCATCGCCAGTGCAGCACATCGCATGGCATTCCACCGGTATTTCATTTCTTCAGCAAATCACGACCGAAAACGCATATATATATACTATCCTATCAGGATTACGCCGGTCAGCTAGCCTGAATTAACTTTCACTCCGCCGGAATGTGTCCCGCCTCTTTCTTCTTCATTGAAACATCTACACATCTACATCTACAATAACCTTTGCTATCAACTGCACATCGAATTTTCTCTGGTCTCGACCATTCTCGCAAATTCCGTGAAATTGCATCTTTTACAGTCTCTTATCAAATGTCTACATAACCATTCACCATAAAAGACTGGAACGCACTACCTGACCGCATTGTTTCCATAAATAGCAGTAACAATTTGCAGCTGCCATTACCCTCTTCCTCTCTAACCCCTGTATAAATTTCAGTGTTTTAGCGTTTGTTAAAGTTGCGTTGATCGTTATTTTGCATATAGAAGAATGCTCACTCCTTGTAACCTTTTGGGACTTCAAGAAAAATAAATGATGATGATGATGATTGTGATGACGAGGATGATGACGATGATGGTGTTGTTGGTGTTGGTGGTGATTATTATTATTATTATTATTATTATTATTATTATTATATTATTATTATTATTATTATTATTATTGTTATTATTATTATTATTATTATTATTGTGATGATGATGATGGTGGTGGTGATGGTGGTGTGGTGATGGATTAAGAAAAACGGTACAACAATTAGAACGTCCAAGACCAGTATCATTTCTTTACGTCTCTAAACCAGCAGTCGAAAATGGCGCTCTGAATCCCTGGAAGCCTTAAATATACGTTGATTTTGCTGTTTTTGTTTTCTTTGAACACAGGTACTGGAATATTTGTGTCGCCGGGAACAGTGCTGAAGAATGCAGGTTCCGTAGAAATTGCTTTGTTGGTGTGGACGGCAGCTGGATTAAACAGCCTTATTGGTAAGCAATTCCATTCTGTCAAATCGAAGTGTGAATTTCTGGGACTCTATTTGTGACTCGAAGGTTTTGAAAGAAAGAAGAAAAGAGGGGAAAGGCGTACAACACACGCGCGTTTTGTATTTGCTCCCGTCTAGTATTTGCGACGTGTTCCTTGTTAGATCATCGCTAGCTTTCCTGCGCGATCGCCATGTCGTTTGATAATCATTAGCACTTTTGGACATATTGCGCTTCGCCAAGACAGTATGTTGTGGAAGAAGCAGAGACATCAAGTTCAAAAACTCTGGATAACCTTTCCACAGCTTTTAAATGCGGGAGCATTTCTTTTGGGGGGGAGGGGGGGGGGAGGGGAGGGGAGGGGGTAGGGGGTAGGGGTAGGGGGTAGGGAGGGGGTTTGTCGTTACATATGCGCATACGGATGCGCGGGACAGTGTTATACACGTGCCTTCCCCTTATCGTGTGCATACGCTGGCCTCGGGATGAGGCACTTACTGGATGTGCTAGAGCAGCGGTCTCAAACTCATTCAAGTGTGGGGGCCAGATAGGCCACTCTAAAAAGGTCGAGGGCCAAAGGGGGGGGGGGGGGTGCAATTATTAGGACAATAAAAACAGACCAATAAGCAGCACTTGAGGTCATGTTGCAAATCACGCCGACCTTCCCAGCGACCTATGATTTCCTAGAGAAGGGAACTTGTGCTTTTTGTGAGCTCACCGTTTTGCACCTCACCCTGATGTTATTAAATTTTAAATACCAACGTACTGGGAGTCTTGAATGGAACGATAGCATGTTCACCCTCCTTGCCATGTCGCATGGTCTCAACAGGCATAAAAAAGATGTCTTCATATGGCAGTTTCTCCTCTCCTGGTGACTTTTATAGCTGCATTATACGAAAATGCTTGAACTGTAAAGGTATTGTGTGACAGCTAGAAGCCCGAGCTCCTAGCTTCATCTTTAGCAGTTGCTCCCGCTGTGCGAGAGTTCGTGCAGCCGATTGAGGTGCATCCTTCAGCAAATACATCGCAATTGCAGCAGGCTGCATTGCCGTTCCGGTTGATTTACATAAGAAAGGGCTGAGAAAGTGTATCACTACTGCGTGGTGTACGTTAAAGACCCCCTGTTAGCGGTTGTACCGCACTGGCTAAATTGCTCATCTACAGCTGAGACACCAGACACCCACTGAGGCAGACTAACTTCCGGCTGTATAAACATACACACAACAATTTGCTTTGCTTATGTGGGCAGAGCTCCTTTTCGAGCGGAAATGAACGGACGATATAAAGCTACTATTTATGGCCTTTGTTGCGCTCGAGGCTTGCATAAGAAAGGGGACTCGCAGCCGCAGAATGTCTGCGGGCCGCGTCCCAGAGAGTCGCGGGCCGCATGCGGCCCGCGGGCCGCGTGCTTGAGACCCCTGTGCTAGAGTCTTCACAATGTCTCGCAAAAGCAATAAGCGGGCGGAAGTAGGCTTGTTGCTTTTGCCTGTGAGCCAGTCCAAAGATCGCAGGTCATTGGGTTGACTCCGATGGTGCGTTGTGTTGGCCGTGGTCCATCGTAAAGTAAAACGAAGCATATAGTCATCCTCTATTTTATCGAAAAACAGTTTTCTGTCACTTCTCGCTATATTTACATTGGCAAAACAACCATCTAATATTCTATAAAAAAAGGCAACATTTGATTTTTTTTGTCAATACAAGATCACTGCCAAACTTCTTAACGTATAAACGAAGATAACTTGATGCCCTCTTTACACGCAGGAGCTTTCTGTTTCGTGGAACTGGGGGCTCTACTACCGGCATCTGGTGGCGACTACGCGTACTTTTCGGCAGCCGGGAAAGCGTTGGGGAAGTACGGCGACTTTCCGGCGTTCCTTTACGCCTGGAGTTGCATGACCATGTTAGATCCCACGTCAATCTCTGTCGAAGGCCTAACGTTCTCCGCATACGTGCTAAGCCTACTGTACCCGGAATGCACGCCTCCTAGCGGAGCAACCGTCTTGATCGCCTTGCTGTACATCAGTGAGCATATTTGTTCATTTGTTTGTTTGTTTGTCTGTTTGTTTGTGTTTCATCGGACGCAAGGTCTCGAGGGAAAAGGCAAAAGGCAGATAATCATGTTGAATTACCCTGAGACTGGGGTAGAGAAGAAACATCAAAACGTAGAAGGGACAGAAAATAGACAGGACGACGTCTCAAATTCAGCTAACTCGTTTATTTAGTATACCTCCTTATATAGTCCCAATCTCAAAGTCATCTCCACCAACACAAAAGGACGAAGTCTATACAGTTCAAGCGCCACAGTCTCCATCACACAAAGCAAGAACGTTAACAACCTTTACAGGTCACACAATGCAAGAACGTTGACAACCTTTACAGGTCGACGCGATAAGGGGCAACACTCATCCACCTTCAAACTTGAACAAAAGGATCTCTTCGTTTATAATCTAAGCACTGTTCATACTTCGGAATTATAACACGCCCTTTTCACATCCAAAAAAGAAAGGAAAAAAAAACACACCTGGAATGGTAGCTGGGCCAACACATGTAGAAAAACTAAACAAAACAAAACGTTTTACAGTTTTTTTCGGAAAATCACAAGCATGGTCACACTTCAAACAACTCAAATCGCGAATTAAAAAAAAACTTATTACATTTTTAGAAAGCCTTTTGAATTGCTTCCAAACTGTAGTGAAGCCTGACTTATGCAGGAGACTTTATCCGCACGGTCTCCCTTACTACTCTCTTTACATCGTTCCTCTCTTTGTGTACTATTTCCGTCTCCGACCAGAGCGCCGTGCAGTTGTTACATTCATGAATATGTTTTGCGATTTCCGAGTTTCTTTTATGTTTGTTTAATCTATCATTGATGCAGCGTGACGTCTGTCCTACATACTTAAATCCACACTCCAATTGTATTTCCTACACAACACCAGTCTCGCAACATACCGATTTTTCACGATGAGCCTTTTTGCACTCACTCACACCTGTTTGAAATGGCGTCAATTTACTTAGCCTAAAATCTGAACTAAAGACCATGTCTACTCCACACTGCCTCGCACATGCCTTCAGGTTGTGAGAGATGTCATGAAATACGGGATTACAGCAAAGCGGTCCCTTGATTTCTGTTCCGTTTCTCTCCTGCCTTTAATAAACAATTATAATTGCCGTTTCATAAAACTGTCGTCATATCCTACACCAATCAACCTTTTACACTGCCTTTCTACCGATTCAGTTATATGATGGACACATGACCTTTCTAACGCGTTCCTGACCAATTACTTTACAATCCCAGCCTTTACGGTCTTGAAATGACAACTCATTCTTGGCAAAACCGGTTTCGAATTTTCTTTACCATATTCCCAACATAACCCTCGATTCACGTGAATACGTAAATCTAGAAACTGCAGAACATCATCCTCCGGTTTTTCCACTGTAAACTTAAATTGGGGCCCGCCCATGGGCCCGCCCCCCCCCCCCCCCCCGAAATCTTCCATTTTGCTGGGGCCTCCTCTCCCCCTCCCCCTCACACAGCTTTTTGTCATGAGCGCCCCCCCCCCCCCCACCCCCCCGAAACAAAATCCTGGCTACGTGCCTGGACCGTACAAAGGGGCATTTCAGGCTTATGATGTTTTAGAAAAAACTTGATGCCTAATGTTGAATTCATTGCACGTGTGACACATTTTGCCTACATCCTTCAATTCATCCTCATTCAGTACAGCACAAATGTTTCTTTTCAACTTTCCAATGTTCCCTACCCATTCCCGAAACAAGGTATCCATTGCCGTTTTTTTTTTTCTCTGAATATACTGACATACGTAAGACTCCAAACCGTCCGGACTTATCTGTTTCTAACAAGTTAAAGGACTTCGTGTGCAACTCCCTCTTAACCGCATTGACTTCTCTGAAATTTATTTTGTCCTTTGGGTACGTTACATCCATTACATTACTAGGCAGATAATCTCCGCCTGACCAGCTTACTGGCCTCTGCCGTAGCAAGTATACTGCCTTTGCCTCCATGCTCATTGTTACTCGAAGGTAGCTGGCGGTCTGTAGGTCTCGAGACTCGAAGATGAACAACACAACGCCGTCATGGATGGATGAATGTATAAAACTAAACCCCTATTGAATCGGGCGGCGGCGTGCGCCACCTAGCTATGGTTAATGGCAGCTTGAGGCACGCAGGGCGCGTCGATTTGTAAGCATCTCATTATCGCTATGTGGCCAACAAGATCGCGGAGTTACCAATAGAATGCACAACAATGAATCAATAAGCAAAAAAATGCGAACATAAGAAGTCACGCCAGCTGCGTTTCTTAGGATCTCGGCGACCATCATCATTCTGCGAATTGTTTCACGCTTAGTTTGATATGCTTGTGTCTTACATGGTCTCCTTTTCAGTCGCAGCAAATGCAGCCAACTCATTTTCCGTTTCCATTTCGGCAAGAGTTCAAGACATTTTTTCTGGACTAAAATGTACCTTGTTACTGGTTATAATCATGACCGGCACATTGTACTCATTTAAAGGTAAGGATGATCAGCCTATCTGATTGCAAATAATTTTTTATATAGTAGCATTTAACATTGTGCACAACTAGCAAGTAGTTCAATGCCAAATTATATAGAAAATACGTCCTCGGATTAACAGAATGGCAGGTATAACATATTCACAAACGAAGAACGACTTCCTCATGCGTAGTAATGCGATATTGAAGGCATAGAGGCTGGAGCATAACTCAGCTAATAGCAATTTCTTTTGCATAAGTACTATGGCGAGTGTCCTCGCGTCTGTAAATCTCGCAGTCTTGTACACGTTACTCGAAAAATGTAATGAATTGCATTTGCAATGATTCTTGGTTAAAAAGTATATGAGTAGATTACTTGATTTCTGGAGAAGAAAAGTAATTAACCATTACATTAAAAAATAACCGTTACTATTCCGATTCAGATTTTCGAAACGACACGTTTTTCTATCGGTTTAAAAACTGGCCTTTCGTACAGAATATTATTGAATTACAACCACCGAATTACAAGCTACTTATCTTCTTAATTCACCAATTGTTTGTGAAACATCCCCCAGTCGGATACGTGGCTCGAGGATTTTCTTGGTAGAAACAGAAGACACCATGTGAAAGGGTAGGGGAAAATAGAAACGGGTATACAAGTAATTTTAGTACTTCCAAAAGTAATCAGGCTACTCTTGCGTTCACTTTTTAATAAATTTATTCAAACGATTACAAAAAATACTTCAAGAAGTAATCGATTACAAGCAGTTTAATTTCTTGTAATGAGTGCCGTGCGAGTCTAATCTCGCGTCACTCCAACAATCTCTTGAGTTGAACTATAGAATATTCGATATATATCACAGGTTCCTGTGATGTATCGCCGTATTAATTAATTACTATTTTAAGTAAAAATTTACCGTCACTCCGTTTACAAACAAGCCAGCGTTCGCCCCAGACCATGTGCGGCACTCCACGTGGGCTGAAAACCAGATTCGCGTGAGGTGAAGCCTCTGCGCATGCGCCGGGCCGGTGACAGCGCCACCACACGCGGTGTGACGCCAGGTCCGCGTATTGGTGCATAGACTTCAGTAAAGCTTTTAATTTCACGCACAGACCTTTTGCAAGTTCTCATTTACAACCCACCCTTCATTTGAGATCTGGCTGAAATAATTTTGTCTAAACCTAGAAAGCGTAAGACATCAGTGAGAGCAGAAGCATTTAACCGCCGCCTCGTCGTGTCGTAACAAAGGTTTCTTGACGAATGCCTAAGGATAAAAAGAGAATGGAAAGTTGATGCCCTTGGATTGTCCATTCGGTTAATGTTCTTCTTTGTTTCAATCTCACAAGTGAATCACATAAAAGACCCATCATACTCAAGTGGCAACATTTCACCGGGCGATGTTGCAGCAGCCTTTTACGGTGCTGCCTACACATACTCAGGATGGTAAGTTAATTTGTTACTTTGTCTCGTTACTATCGCGCAAATGCATATTACCAAAACTGGACGATATTTTTCACGCTAGTGAGGTTCTCCTTAGGAAAACAATACCACTAATGTTTTATTGTCTTAAATTTTAATAATATTTATTGTTGCTTTATGAAATGACAGAAAACGTATTCTTGTACAAAAATATCGACAGAGACCTTCATCTGCAAAGTCGCATAATGCATGAAATCCAGTGATTAAAAAGCGGTCGTTTAAATTTCTTTGGTAGACGTTAGAGGGCCGTTTCGTGAAGTAAGGAAGAACATATTGTTTATTAAATGACATTAACGATCTCCGCAAAATCGCTGCGTACTGAACTATACGATGACGCTGCTTAGTCTTGGCAGTAGTCCATTGTACAGGGAAACGAAAGTAAAGAACCGCAAAAAAAGAACGATACTCACTTTAGAAACTTTGTTTCTGACGTTTTATTTCCTTGTAGGAGCATATCCGATAGTTATCTCCCCTTACAACTTCCCTTATCTGGAAACATAGCTGTCTCAGATAGTCATCGTAAGCCCTTTTCTAACAAGATGCCCCTAGCAGGTTGTTATATGAATGACTTAGGAGATTTAAAGGATGTCCACGGTCAATTGTTTTCTAATGGACTCTTGGGACGATGTTAGGCGATATGCTCCATATATGCGCCATTTGCCATAAGACATCGCTAGGGTGCCAGTGCATATTTTTGTGGGGGACGTCAAAAGGACATTGGCGGTTTGAGTGCCCCGCAAATGTCCGGGAACTTAAAAGTGTATGATTTGCAATCGAGTTTTATATCGCAGGAGGGCTGTCAACAACATCGCAGAAGAGGTGAAGAATCCGGCGAGGAACATTCCCCTAGCCGTCTTTGCCAGTGTCGTGATCACAACAGCCGCCTACTTGCTCACAAACCTAGCCTTCTTCATAGCCATGGACGCTGACACCATCATCGCATCCGACGCCATCGCAGTCACGTTCATCAGGTCAACCTGAGGGACCTTCCCTGAGCGTCCTGGTACCACTAATCATATCCTTGAGCCTCTTCGGATCTACGTGCGCAGAGATATTCGTCTCAGCCAGGATCACATTCGCTGCGGCTAGGCAGGGACACCTCGCGTCATTCCTGTCCTACATCCACATCAACACCGCTGTCCCGATGGCCTCCATCATAACGCGCTGTGTACTCTCCCTGTTGTACACAATGACTGGTTCTGTGACGTTTCTCATTGAAGCCTGCGTGTTGTTCGAAACGACCTGGGACATCGCGAGCGTGGTGGCGTTGCTCATACTGAGACGGTCCATGTCGAAGACAACAAGGACCATTCGAGTTCCGACCTTCCTTGTCTTCTTACGTCTCGTCATTTGCATTGCGATGGCAACTGTTCCGCTGTCCCAAGTGCATCGCTACCGGTACCACTACATCGCAGTGCTTGTCACTTGTCTCTCTGGTATGATCTATTACGTCGCATTCGTGAGGTTAAAAATGAGACTTCCAGGTGGTGACGCTGCTTCGGTGATCATGCAGAAGTGTCTCAACTCAGCTGCGTGCGTCAACGAGCTTGATCTCATTTTGAGACACAGATCGGAGAGCGAGGCTAGTCTTATCAGGGACTAAGCATCGAGTGAAGCACTGCTTGTTTTAATTTCAGTACTTGCTTCGTGAGTCTTGCCAAAATTCAAAACGAATAGGGCACTTGGTGAGCCAAAGCCGTGTGTGCTTGTCAATATTATCAATCCGCCAGGGAGACTTGATGCTTTTCTTCGCCATTGATATGATGTTCATCGCAATAAATATGTGTATGTAAAATAAGAACACGGATAAGCGCTTAATAAACGCAAAAGTTCTGCACATAGTTTGTATGATACTGCCATATTAAATTTAATTAATGATATGACGTCAGTGTATGTATTTCTAAGTTTGCTCATTGTTCAGGTTTTGAATGTGTATGGATCAATGGTGTGTAAATTAAGTTAAGGGTACATATATGAAATTTGTATGTAATAACTATAATTATTAAAATAAAATCAGTCTCAACTGGAACATCAGAGGCTATGAAAAAAAAAGGACTACACACACAGAGGTCCACTTTTTTTTCCTAGTCTGGGGTGTCCAAGATGTTGAAGGTTCACTATAGCTCGCCTGCATCTTCTCCATTATTTATATTATAAAAGCAGTGTCCACATTCGAAGGTTTGCGCGTCTTCCACACTTGTTCTACGTGTCTTTTCAACCTACACGCACGGACGGAAGAACCATGATACACATGATTGTTCTCTTGTTACACTTTCTGCACTACTGACGGTCAATTTCCCATTAGTTCAGCTCGATACATCACTTCAGAAGTTTTACCGTCTTTATGGCAAAAGCGAAGGGCCTGAGGGCATTCAAACCCGACTTATCTTTAATTTTTTGCTTCCTCCGTTATTTTTTTAGAATATAAAATAAAAGGAAATTATTGGTGTCAATTATATAAACGAGCCTCCTCCGGAATACTAAAATCCAGATTTACAATAGGCAAACTCGGTCTTGGCTTATATGTTTATCAATGCTGTATAAATGACCATGCTCTTTTCTTCGAAAATATCTAATAAACAAGCATTATTTCCAATAAAAACTTCGATCGCTGTGAACAAAATACAACTAAACACGGAGGCTTACAATTGCGCAAGAATAACATCAATGTGAAGAGTTGTCAGTTTTATCGTAATCCGTCGTGTTTTTCCAGCAATGAACAATCTTCAGAGTTCAGTCTTTTTACGCACATTTTGTCTTGCAGTTAAATGTATTCGTTATTTTCTCCGCAGTAATAATTATTTATTTATTCATTTATTGAGTTATCTACTTTATTGTTTATTGATTCATTTATTTACTTATTTATTCAGATATTTATGTATGTATTGACTTATTTATTAGCTCGATACGATAACATGCAGTGCGACACGAACCAGTTGAGAGCGACTCAAAGGAGCGGATGTGAGCGCCGTGGAAAATTTCGAGGATGATATTTGCTACTATAGGGCTACCCAAGGGACCCCTAACGACGATTTGCAATTTTCCCAAGCGCCCCGGCCCGCGCGCGAGGAATTGTGGGGGAGATTGTCCCTCGCGTCGCCTGGCCGCTCTGCCTCATGAGATCGCATTGCCTTGTCGTTTGCCTCCTCTAAATCCTCTGTTTTTCGATTCCATTACCTATTTTTATCTATCCCAGTGCATTTTTTATTGCTTCTAAGTGTTTCTATTCTCTTCTGCGCGCGATATTTCTTGTATATATATAGTATTTGTGTCTTTATTTCGCCTTTTTCGACGGGAGTGCCGACGGACAACACGCCGCTTCGCGCGTCGTTCCCCGGGTGAGTACTACCGTTGCTACCGATTCCTATCGCGCTGTTAGCTGTTCATTTTGGTTCATTTGACCCGCGTGCAGTCGAGAGGAGCCGTTTATGAACACCCGCGCACATGTCATAGGGGTAGGCAGAGCTCTGAATCAACAATCGCGACGCAAGAGCCGAGTGCGGTGCGATTTAGCCGCCCGCGCTCGCTCCGTTGACTCGCACTGTAGCGTGTGCCTTCGAGTGCCGCTTAGTTGACTAAGATACAGCACGCCGCTTTGCCGTCGCGAAACATTTGTCCGAATGCCTGCGAAACCGTAACACCGTTCGGCATATCCAACGCTGCTGCGCCTGACAACTGCACGCAGCGGCGCGAGCCCTAGCAAGCGCCGGCGGTTGAACGTCGCGGCTTGTATGCGCCTTTGGCATGCATTCATAATCAGTATGCTCGGCGGTTGTCAATTGCCAACGCCCTTTTTAAGTGTAGAGATGTGTTGTCACCCAAGCAGACACCTTGAAACTCCTAGTTCCTTCGACAATTTTATTTCGCTAGTCAAGATGTCAGCTCAAGGTGTACCTTTGAGGTTATTTTGGGTTGAAACTATGAGTTTCAAGATGACTGCCTGGGTGATAGCACATCTCTGCACTTAAAAAAGGTGTTTCCAACTGACAACCGCTTAGCAGATAGATTAAGAAGGCATACCATAAGCGCATACAAGCCACGACGTTGGGCCAGCGGCGCATTGCGAAGGGCTCGCGCCGCTGCGCGCAGTTTGTCAGTGCCCGCAGCGTTGGATATGACGAACGGTGTTACGGCTTCGCAGGCATTCGGACAAATGATTCGCGGCAACACATCTCTGCACTTGAAAAAAGGCGTTGGCAACTGACAACCGCTTAGCAGATAGATTACGAAGGCATGCCATAGGCGCATTCAAGCCGCGACATTGAGCCGTCGGCGTTTGCGAAGGCATCGCGCCGCAGCGCGCAGTTGTCAGGCGCCGCAGCGTTGCATATGCCTCAGCTTCGCAAACATTCGGACAAATGGTTCGCGGCGACCAAGCGGCGTGCTGTATCTTGGTCAAGTAAGCGGCACTCGAAGGCATACGTCTACAGTGCGAGTCAACGGAGCGAGCGCGGGCGGCCAAATCGCAGCGCACTCGGCTCTCGCGTCGCGATTGTTGATTCAGAGCTCTGCCTACCCCTATGACATGTGCGCGGGTGTTCATAAACGGCTCCTCTCGACTGCACGCGGGTCAAATGAACCAAAATGAACAGCTAGCAGCGCGATAGGAATCGGTAGCAACGGTAGTACTCACCCGGGGAACGACGCGCGAAGCGGTGTGTTGTCCGTCGGCACTCCCGTCGAAAAAGGCAAAATAAAGACACAAATACTATATATATACAAGAAATATCGCGCGCAGAAGAGAATAGAAACACTTAGAAGCAATAAAAAATGCACTGGGATAGATAAAAATAGGTAATGGAATCGAAAAACAGGATTAAGAGGAGGCAAGAGGCAATGCGATCTCAAGGCAGAGCGGCCAGGCGAGGGACAATCTCTCCCACAATTCCTCGCGCGCGGGCCGGGGCACTTGGGGGATTTCGCAAAAGGGCTATTTAATGAAGAAGGCATCATTCGAGAGGTCGTGGTCTGCCGGCTCAATGCAATTGTTGAAACAATTTCATGTGTGTTTCTTGTTTCTTTTTTTTTATCTGCTTTTAGAATTTATGAATACGATGATATTTTGTATATTCAAAATAAAATATCGCCTTGTGTTTTTAGTGGCCAAAATTAAGTTGAGGGAATTTTTGTTGTCGATTCCAAGTAACGACTTGAAAATGCCCCAAAAAGTAACCCAAGGTATGGCCTTCAGCAGATTTCGATGCCAAATACAAGCAAATAACCCAATATGGCTATTCATAACCCAATAAACTAACCCTGTCACAACAAGGGCAAAGGGATGCAAAAAAAAAATCCAGGCCAAATTTATTTTGTACACAATGGTCTCGGAGAGCTAGAGTTGCGCACCGATATGAATCTTGGAGGCTACGGAGGGGGATCGGTGGCCGAGTGGGCTAGCGCACACCAGCTCGGAGCACGTGGAGCGAAAGCTCGCGCTGCAGAACCCAGAGATCCTGGGCTCAATCCCCACCCCTGCCCGTTTCGATCTGGATGAGCATCGTACCGGCGTGCGGTCATGTATCACCACAGCGTGGTGCAGGTTAAAGCCCCCAGGCTAGCGGTTGTACTTCACTGGCTAAATTGCTCATCTACAGCTGAGTGACTCGTCGCAACTTTGAAATGGCTGACCAACTACACGCTGTATAAATATCCACACAACCCCCAATTGGAGGCGACGGTTGGATTCGGCCATTTTTCCAACGCATCGTACAATTTTGTCCTGCATATGGCTTCTGCTGCAAGATAAAAAAAAGAGAGGGAAAGAGAGAGAGAGAGGAACTGATCGCGGCCTACAACCCATCCATCAGCCCCGAAGGCGCTCTCGTGATGCGCGCTCTCCCTTGGGCGCTCTCGCGTCGTGCGCTCTCGAGGCGCTGTCTCCCTCCTCTACCCTCTGTCTCCCTCCAGTCAGAGCGAAAAAGAGCGCCGACTGGTCCTCTGCAGTGTCTCGAGTTCGAACGCCCGACGCCGCTGTCCAGCGTTCCAAAGCGTTCGAAGAGCGAGTAGAAGACTATGGCAGAGCCACTAAATGAGCTGTGCTTCGAGTATCGGCACTCGTTCCCCGACATTGTTGTGGCGCCGCCTATCGGGGCTTGTGCAGAGCAGACGCAACTGCCGATCGTCATGATTCAAAGTGCAACTCCTCGAGCGATTCAATTAAGTATAGGAAGCTCATGACAATAACGACTTTGACGTCTGTCATGGACTGTTTAACACATTTGTGCGAGGCGAAAAGCGTTTCCTCTGATTTCAGATAAAGTTTCAGATAACCGGCAACCATGATTTAAAGCCACAATATGGTCAAGTGTCGTTACCCTGAAGCGTAGCTATTTAGTGTGCACTAACTATGGCAACTGCTGCACTAATTCCAATTAGAGCTCGGTGCTCTGACTTCCAGGCGCGTTCTACTAACCTCCTCTTCCTCAGTTTCTCTTCGTATAGTTATAGTGTAACACGTTTTTATTTTTTATTTAGGTGTTTATTGCCTTCGTTACCGGTGCTGTCCCAGTACTGCATGGTAGCATAAAGTAACGTGGTGTTAGTGGATGTTTCAGTAACATAAAAATGAAAGATGTTTACAACTCCCTGTAATGCCGAATTAAAGCGCAGCTCTTGAGGAGGAGAAGGGGAGGATATGCATTTCCTCCCTCCCCTCCTACTCTCCTGCTCCTCTCCCATTTAGCGTAAAATTTTCGCTACATTTCCCGCTAAATTCAGCGGAAAAAATGCCCTGCTAAATTCAGCGGAAAAAATTCCACGCTAAATTTATCGGGAAATTTTTCCACTAAATTTATTGGGAATTATTTCCGCTAAATTTAGCGGAAGAATGTTTCACCTAAATTTAGCGGTTAAATTTTTCCGCTAAATTCTTTGAGAATTTTTCCGCTAAATCTAACGGGGAAATTTTTTTTTCGCTAAATTTAGAGGAATTTTTGCAAAATATAGCTGGGAAATTTTCGGCTAAATTTAGCGGAAAAACGTTTCCGCTAAATTTACCAGAAAAATTTTTCGCAAATTTAGCGGGAATTTTTTTCCGCTATATTTAACGGGAAATTTTCCGCTAAATTTACCGGGGAAATTTTTCCGCTAAATTTTGCGGGAATTTTTTCCGCTAAATTTAGCGGGGAACTCTTTTCGCTAAATTTAGCGGGTAATTATTTCCCCTAACTTTTCTCGACAAAATTAGCGGGGACTTTTTTCGCCAATTTTCGACGGGGAAATTGTTTCGTCAGATTTAACGGGGAAATTTTTCCGCTAAATTAAGCGGGAAATTTGTCCGCTGAATGCAGTGGGAGTTTTTTCCGCTAAGTTTAGTGGAAATATTTTCCCGCCAAATTTAACATTTTTTTTTTTGTTTGTTCGGCATGCGTAGATAGTTGAAGAGCAGAAAACGTTCGCAGGACTGACACGCGAATCCCACTGCTCGTTTAGCCACGGCAACGGTGTCTGCCTAACCACGACCGTAAAGGAAACGCAAAGCAGTAGAATACACAACCAATATATTGGCCTGATTAGGCAACATGCGTGCGAATTCGTGAGATTAGGCCAAACGCCCGCGGCAGCGAACGGTTCGACATATTTTTTATGCTTGTGGTTGTTGTTAGTGTGTCTGTGATATGTGTATTGTGTCTTATATGTGTGTATGTATATGTGTGTGTGTATATGAACGTGGTTGTGTGTGTGCGTGTGTAAGCGTGTGTTGTTATTGTTGTTGTGTCCGAGCGTGTGTACGTGCATGTGTGAGTTCTGTTGTGTGTGTGCGAATAACGTCCGCGTGTGCCTGTATTGCGAGTGCGTGGGAATGGAATCCACGTGCTGTGAGTCCGTGCAATCTCCGGTCTGCCACAACATAATGCTAGCATCTCGCTCCCCCAAGCCTCTGCCGCTCTGACCAGGGTTGGTTATAGTCTGCAATGTTGAATAAAAATATTTTTATTATTATTATATACATACATACGTACTGCTTTGCCTCCGGATTTTTCAGTGCATCCGTACAGCGTGTAGACCGGGACACAGCAGTGTGTTCGCATCGTCACGGATGCTCTCGAGGCCATAAACTGTCCTTAAAACAACAGATGAAGCGCCTAAAGCCCGATTGGCCCGCAGCGAGGTAGCGACCATGCTTTCCTTCACCACGGCACACAGCTGCTGGCCGCCTCGGTGTTGCCCATGGTTACCACGCCGAGACACACTCTTGCCGGGTTTTCTGCAAGGGGCCTATTATTTGTTATACTTTTTTATTTAGGATCCAAGCAACGTTTTACGATTTCATGGGGTACAATACCACTACTAAAATACATTTTGAGCAGTACGCAAACTCTGTATGTACAGGCGCCGATTTTCGCCGGTACGTATAACAGCCAGCACTTCTGTTGAGGCAGGTGTAGGCTTGATATCAAGCCCACAAAAACTGCAGCTGTCTGTGTTTTCTTTTTTTTTTTCAGCTAAAGTACTTAGGACACACAACCATGCTGGGTTTAAGCAGGTGGCATTGGGTATAACATAACAGGGGAATTAAAACATAGAGATGGAAAAAAACGCAGTGAACAGCTAGCAAGGAATACACAGTTGAATTGTCAAGTCAGCTCAAGTTGAAATTGCCGTACTCTTGCATCCAAGCTCGAGAGTCCGAATTTGTCGTGCCGAGGTTCACTAGATCGCAAGGAGTAGGTGCGTGTCTAGCATCTAAAGGAAAAGAAGACAAGGTAGGTGCAGACTTATATTGTCCCTCTTATATGTGACTTACACCTGTACACGATGTAAAAGAGATTTTTTGGCAAGCTAGGTCAAGCGTTGTCCGGACACGTTTCTTACAGTTCACAGCACTTTCTGTACCGGAAATGGAAGATGCTTCATTTTGTTGCTCTTGTACCGGGTTCCCAAATAGCGGCCAGGCTATTTAAATCGACCGCAAAATTCGGTTTCTTAACCCATCACGCCACGATTTCGCGCAGCATTGCCCACAGATGGTGCTTCTTTTTTTCAATTTGCAAAGAGCGAATTTATTTGAGGAAAAAGTAAAGAAAGAAAAAGGCTTAGCTCCTATGGAAATGCAGCGAAGCCAACGGTCTTCAAACAACACGGCGCCGTTTCGCACGGTGCGAGCTTTTTTGATATCAGTTACCAATGCATTATTTTATCATCCTTACTGATAAAACACATTAAATGGACACATAAAACGATTAAAAAAATGGTTTGTCGGGTTATTTTGACTGTTGTTGATGTTTGTTTGTTTTTCGTGGTACTTATGTCGTTTGCTTTCCAGTTCCTTGTTGTTACCGCGCCTGTTTTTAGTTCTGCGACTGTCGCCACCTGCGGAACGCGCGCCGCTTTTGAGTCAAAAAGATTGTCTGCTAATGACTCCGGCTCTCGGCGCCGTATGCTCGTTCGTTGGCGAAGTTGGCATCGCGACCGCTTCCGCCATCTGTTGTTTCCCGTGCGAAACGGCGCGGTATCGTTTGAAGACCGTTGGCTTCGCTGCGTTTCCATAGGAGCTAAACCTTTTTCTTTCTTTACTTTTTCCTCAGGTAAGTTCGCTCTTTGCAAATTTGACCAAAAACAAATGCACCATCTGTTGGCAACGCTGCACAAAATCGTAGCGCGGTAGGTTAAGAATCCGAATTTTCGCGGTCGATTTCAAGAGCCTGGCAAGCTATTTGAAACACCAAGTAGTTTCGTTTTTTTTTTTTTTTTTTGGCGGAGTGAAATTTAGCATTCACTTCCGTTCCTATATAAACAGAAGCATAGAGCGTGCTCATCATATGAATCCGGACAGCCACTCACACGATCTGGTGGCTATCCTCAAACCCTCCGCCGTTGTTGCCAGTCCCCGGACACAGCCATGCATCCTTCACAGCTCTCCATCTAATTGTAGCGGGAGTGGCAAGCGTGCCGCGCTGAGCAAAGTAGACGGAAAGCGGCAGCGGCACAAAAACAGTAAAGTGCGCAGGACCCCGAACGTCCTGCGCGAGCGGTAGCGCGTAAGCGCCACAGTTCTTAAAGTACGGGGTGTCACAAAAGAACATTTACATGGGTTTTTTTTTACCGCCAAAATAAACTAGTCATCGCCGAACGCTCATTCTCCGCCCAAAGGTAGCGCTAGAGGTCACAACCAGATGCCAAAGTTTCAGCCCGATCCGATACCTTATTCAAAAGTTATGCTTGATTTTCTGAAAATTTCAATGTGAAAATGGCGGCCGACGGAGTGTTTAAATACATGGGGCTCTATGGCAGCAGAAACCGAAAACGGGCAAAAATGGGCTCCATTTTCCCATTGAAATTTTTAGAAAATCACTATAACCTTTGAATAAGGTATCAGATCGGGCTGAAACTTTGGCATCTGCTTGTGACCTCTAGCGCTACCTTTGGGCGGAAAATGAGCGTTCGGCGATGCCTAGTTTATTTTTGCTGTAAAAAAAAAAAACCTGGAACTTTTCTTTTGTGACACCCTGTACATCTCCTACAACGATTCTACTAAAAGTATAGAGCTCCTAAAGCGAATACACTAAAGCACATCGACTAGAGGCAAATCTTGGAAAGCACCTCTTTCAAGCTGCCGCTGTCAATCGCAAGACACAATGTGCAATCGTCTTTGCAGTTTGTGCAGATGCAGCGAATGATAAACATTTTCTCCACATGTGTGGGAGCAAATTCAATCGATTTGTTTTTCACCACACGCGTCCGTCTTTATGTTTCAGGAAAAACGGTCAACAAAAAAGAGGGCAACAAAATTTAGTGTTCTTTGTTTGTTTGTTTCTTGTTTTTACCTCGTCTTATTTGTCCTACAATATACTGCCAGCATTGCGAGGGCTGGTAGCACATATCGTCTTCTTCGTCTTCTGAACCCGTTACAAGGAGGCGCAGCTTCGCTGCCACTGCGACGAGGCCCCTTCGTATTAATGTTGCATTCTGCAGCTGCAGTGGAATATAGAGCTACATGTATAGTCTCAGCTTGCACTGCCAAACCTGCGTACAAGTGCAAGCTTGTTTTTTTGCACACACACAAACAGCCGCTCGTCGGCGGGCTGTCTGCGAATATCCGCACCTATGCTCCGTTTCGCTCTAAATCCGACCGCACCCGACGCTACAAGCATGCGCCAAAAAGTGCACCGTCATGGCGCAGGTCGTTTTTGTGCGTTTTTTTTATCATTGGCTAAAATAATTTTGCAGAGACAAAACCGCAGGTAGCGGCGGATTCGCTCTACGTGAGTGTTGACGTCAGAAATAGCCGAGCTCTGATTGGCTCTGATTGGAAGGATAGTGGGTAGACCTCAAGGCAGCTTGCTTTGAGGTCTACCCACTATCCTTCGATCAGAGCCAATCAGAGCTCTGCGTCTGTTCTGACGTCACCACAACCCCTGCAAAAGAAGATAGCAAGCGCACAAAGACGACGTGCGCCGTGACGATGCACTTTTGGCGCTGCCTCATTGGCTCCTTCGATTAGTATGGACCGACTCAACTCACTGACGTCACACCACTGCGGTGGCGCTGCTGTCGCTACTGCGCATGCGCAAAGGCTTCCCTCCTCCCGAATTTGGTTTCTGCTCACGCGCAGTGCGCACACACCTGGTGTGGACGAAGCGGACTTTGTTTGTAAACACTGTGTTGGTGTATAGCCTTGCCTCTGCGGTCGGACTTTTATCAGGGTGAAATGCGATTCAGAACACGATACCATAGCAGTGCATATAGATGTATGTGTACGTTATGGCTATAAATCTTTATGGGGAAAACAAGATGGCCGAAACGTAAGTGGACGAGTAGTAGCCTTAATAAGAGCCGCTTCTCGTCCGGCAATGGGTATATAAGTCTTCACGTTGTTAGTGTAAATGGAGCCCCCGTAAATGAAATGCTCGACAAATTGCGATGTAATTTAGCGCAGAGGTATAATTAGACCGGGTATCCGCCAGACACTAATATTGAAATGCGAGTTTAAATTCGCAGTGTGTCGTTTGTTGCGGAAAAATAGGGATAAAATGAAAACCAATTTTATCATTCGTCTCGGTTTTTTTTTTCTTTTTTTGTAATAAACGTTACATGATTTACAAATCTATTCAATAATTTCACGGTTCATAGCTAACTTTCTTTCTTTCTTCTTTTGACTCGGGTAAGCTCGTAATTTTTATTCTTTCAAGTAATGAATTGTACCCTTCACGGTCATCTCTAAGAGCTAACGGGTCATCGGGCTCCGCTCTGTAAAGCAGGTGAGTAATACCGGGTGTCTGCGAGAAAAAAGAAAACCGTGTTTTTTGGCCCGCGTAAAGAATAATACGCATCGCAGAAACCTGAAACTCCGTGAGCATTGTGAGGCTAGTGGTGGTGATAGAACGCGAAAGTTTGAGAACATGACGTTACCTAAATCAAAAGATGAAAAAAAGGCAACGATATCTTTATTAGCCGACGTAGACCTAAGCCTAATATCGTCAAAAGAAGAAATAACGTCTCAGGCGTCTTATATACCTAATTTATTTCAATGTATAGAAGAAACTTGTAAGCAAGAACGACCACAATATTTTCTTTCTTGTTGCCCAGTGTTTTTCATTGAGACAAATGCCACATTCGTCAGCAATGCCAGCTCCTTATTGGACGTTAAGCATAGATAAATGTCGGCTCATTAAAAAAAAAAAAAAGTTTTGTACCGTATTTTCCGGACTATAATCCGCACCCGGTGCATAGTCCGCACGCCAGTGCATAGTCCGCACTTAGTGCCCAGTCCAAACGTAAAAATTATCATAACACAGCACACCTTGACAAAAATGCCTGTTGTATCATACATAGCTCACACAAAAGCTTGTGTTATGCATAAATGAGCATTACTATTCTCCGTTATTCATAAAATCATTCACGTAGTGTCACAGTGAACGATCTGCTGGGTGTATCAAGGAGTGGCCAGGCTCTTTAAATCGACCACAAAATTCGGTTTCTCAACCTATCGCGCTACGACTTTGTGCAGCGTTGCCCAGATGGTGCATTTTTTTTGTAAAATTTGCAAAGAGCGAACTTACCTGAGGAAAAAGTAAAGAAAGAAAAAGGCTTAGATCCTATGGAAATGCGGCGAAGCCAAAGGTCTTCAAACAATACGGCGCCGTTTCGCACGGGAGACAAGAGATGGCGCAAGCGGTCGCGATGCCAACTGCGCCAACGAACGAGCATACGGCGCCGAGAGCCGGCGTCTTTAGCAGACGATCTTTTCGACTCAAAAGCGGAGCGCGTTCCGCAGGCGGCGACAGTCGCAGAAACAAAAACAGGCGCGGTAACAACAAGGAACTGCAAAGCAGACGACATCGGTACCCCGAAAAAAAACAGTCAAAATATCCCGACAAACCATTTTTCTAATCGATTATGTGTCCATTCAATATGTTTTATCAGTAAGGATGATAAAATAATGCATTGGCAACTGATATCAGAAAAGCTCGCGCCGCTTTTGAGTCGAAAATATCGTCTGCTAAAGACGCCGGCTCTCGGCGCCGTATGCTCGTTCGTTGGCGCAGTTGGCATCGCGACCGCTTGCGCCATCTCTTGTCTCCCGTGCGAAACGGCGCCGTATTGTTTGAAGACCTTTGGCTTCGCCGCATTTCCATAGGAGCTAAGCCTTTTTCTTTCTTTACTTTTTCCTCAGGTAAGTTCGCTCTTTGCAAATTTTACCAAAAAAAATGCACCATCTGTGGGCAACGCTGCACAAAGTCGTAGCACGATAGGTTAAGAAACCGAATTTTGCGGTCGATTTAAAGAGCCTGGCCACTCCTTGATACACCCAGTAGAAAAACCAAATTATTGTATAGTCCGCACTTGTATATAGTCCGCATCCGGTAAAATGTCAACTTTTAAACATGTATAGTCCGCGGACTATAGTCCGGAAAATACGGGTATATGTTTTTAAACTTTCGCGTTCTAACACCATCGCTAGCGTCACATTCTCACGAAAGTTCAACTTTCTGCGATGAGTAGTTCATTTACGTGCACCGAAAAGCATGGTTCTCCTTTCTTTGCAAACACCCGGTATTAGAAAATCAAAGTGGATCTTTATTCTGCCTGAATTATTTTCCCGAATCACTAAAATCAGCTGGATAGCAATTAATAAAATTGACTGCAGAAACCACTATTGTTGGTTGTCTATGAATTGCGATAGCATTCGTCATAAGCCTCGCGACGCAGCTCACTGTGAATACGTCAGCGCGACTGCAATGCGCCACTTGGAAATTGAGTGATTGCTTCGTCTCTGCGATATCATTTAATCTTCTGTCTCTATATAATCGTTTAATGTTCAAGCTGCTTCCCCACCATCATTCCAGCTTCGTGTGTGTGTGGCTTCTCCTGCCTCTCTTCAATCGTTTAATATTCAAGCTGTTTCACCAGCATCACTGATCATGTACCGACACCGTCCTCTAGGACGACGTCGAAAACGAGATCCTTGAGGACGGCGTAAAAGATGACGTCTAGAACGACCTCAAGTACGACCTCAAGGGTGGTCTCGAGGACGACCTCAAGAACGACGTCTAGGACGACGTCGAAGACGACGTCCTAGAGGATGACGTTTAGGACGACCTCGAGGAAGACATCCGCATACGCGCGGCGCCTGCGTATGCGTATGCCGTACGTCTTGCGCATGCGTGGGCGCCGCGCATACGCACGGCGCATTCGAGGCCAGATAGCGTATCGCGAAAACCGGGTGAAGTATCTCAAAGAATGCTATCGCATTGAAATAGCATCCTATATAAGGCGTTATACCATACTTTCGTTCGCAGAAGGTGGCATGGCACTTCGAGACACATTTCGGCGCAACGAGCGAGATACCGAAAGTAGCAGCACGAGCATTGAAGCTCAAAACCTGGTGGCGAACGGCGAAACGTCGAATGACGTCGAAACGAACCCCGGCTCGACCAATCAGGGCACGAGCCTCAAAAGGGAAGTGGGACTCCTTAGAACAACTGCGATTCTGATTGGATGTTCTATTGGTAAGTGAGTCAGAAAGATCTGCATTAAAGCTTATTCCATAAAGTAGGATGGGGATCCCAACATACCAGGGCTGGTCACAAAATTTTGCATCTTCAGTTGTAACTTTTTTATTCAGTGTTGGAACTGAAAAATGTTAGGATTCATATAAAAGTTTGGAATCTCCTCTTTCCGGGAGCACATAACTCTTCAATATAGTGTCCACCAGCAGCGATGCAATTTCGCTATCAATGCACTAGTCTCTACGTGCCTTCGTAGAAGAACGAAGGCGGTCGTTGACCATACTAACGGGGCACTGCATCGGTAACCTTGTCGTCGGACGAACACCGTGTATCCTTCAGATGCTTCTTCGTCTTGAAAACAGCAAGAAACACTGAGTGGCGCGAGGTCCGGGGGGAGGCAAAACATCTTGGAACTGCAGCTTCTCCAGCACGGGGTTGGTTTCGTCAACAGCCTTTCTCATTCTTCTACGATGGCATGCAGAGACTGGTGCACCGGTAACGGAAGTGCCGGTAAACTAGTCTCTGAAACTTTATTGAAGCGTTATGCGCTCCTGGAGAAACAGGGAATTCCAAACTCTCATTTGAATGTAGTATCGTTCAATTCCATTTCAACATTTAAGAAAAAAAAAAAAAACGTTACAACCTAGGAGGCAAAACTTATTGACCACTCCTCGTACTTGCCTGGAACAAATGTAATTTTGCAAACACATGTACCGATTAGGTAGCTATATCCCTCATTTTGTTTCTACAAAGGTCAGATCAAGCTTGTAAAATGAGAGAATCAACTCTCTCAGAAATAACTAAAGCCTCCTGGCAGAAAACGGGGTTCGAGAATATCAAAAATTAAACAGTGCGCGCATTAGGAATGAGAGGGAAGACGCGTCCTTGTTTTTATATAGAGCTTCCTTGGTCGAGGGAGTGCCCGCGCTGGCTTGAGCACGTGTTCACGTATTTTCGTACTAGAACCTCGTGAACCGGCGATTTCCAGAAATGATACATCCAACTCTAGTGCTGATGCTTTCAAATGCTCGTTTTTTTTCAAGCACAGTTGAAGAAGGGAATGGGCTGCCGAGTAATATTCTTTCAATGCTTTCAAGTGAATTGGTATTGGTATTGATATTGGTATTTATTGCGTGCCCAAAACACCGTGAAGGCTTTGATATTGGTGCACATAAAAGTCACAATGAGTTGAACATGCAAAGACGTGAAATACAGGAGTGACACATCAGTCATAATAAAACAAATTACAGACACAACTCGGTATTCAAAGTAAAATAAGGCATGGAAAAGAAATCATGCTGCACAAGGCTATTACAAAAAAGTTGAATTCTATGCATTGGTGACCCTTCAATCTGCTTGTCAGGATAAAACGTATCGCAGAGTCGCGTATGTTTAGCTGGCACACGTAAGCTTGTACTACTCAAAAGATCAGGTACATCGAAACGACCTTGTATGAGTTTCTGTAAAAACACCACATCTCGGCAATGCCTGCGGTCAATTAGGGTTCTGAGGTTTAAAACTTTAACAAGAAAATTATACTCGAAATAGAGTCTCCTGTTAAAATGCCTATCGTAGACTATGCGTATCAGACGCCTTTGTACCATTTCAATGCGTCTGCAATCGCTATGTGATAGAAAGTTCCACACAACAGACGCAAATTCAAGTCGTGGCCTAACCAAAGCACAAAATAAGCGTAATATAGTATCAGGTGCCTGGAAGTGTCGAGTCAAACGTGAGATCATCCCGAGCACTTTAAGACCGGTACCACAAATGTTAGTGACATGAGATTTGAACAATAGTTTACAGTCTACTAGCACTCCAAGGTCCCTGACTACATCAGATCGAGCAATAGTACAGTTTCCCAACTTGTATTTAAAGTGTAAGGGATTATTGCGTCTTGTTAGCGAGATTACCTTAGTTTTGTTGGCGTTCAAAGGCAAGCGGTTTAACAGGCACCACTTAGAAATGCTCAACACATCAGATTGTAGCGCTTCACAGTCTTTTTCGGAATGAATATGTGAAAATAACTTTATATCATCAGCAAATAAAAGCATCCTGGCAGATGTAATACACTTTGAAATATCATTAATGAATACTAGGAATAGCAATGGCCTCACTACTGACCCCTGGGGTACTCCTGAAGTTGGAGAGAACGCACTTGATAAAACATTATCAACACGAACAAAGTTTCTTCTCGATGACAAATAACTAGAAACCCAATCACAAAGCTTAGGTACAATACCATATTGTTCCAATTTTTGTACAAGCAAAAAATGATCAACCCTATCAAAAGCCTTTGAAAGATCGAAATAAATCGAGTCAATCTGACCGCTTTTCGAAACGACCGGGGCTGCGTAATGAAGAAATGTACAAAGGTTAGTTTCAACGGAACGTCCTCTAATGAAGCCATGCTGTTGATGCGTAAGATACTTTGATAAATGGGAGAAAAGACATTGTTGCACGATTGTTTCAAATATTTTAGCAAAACCGCACAAAAGTGACACAGGGCGGTAATTTGACACAATGCAGGCATCGCCCTCTTTATGAATGGGCACAACTATCGCTTCCTTCCATATCGCGGGAAATATACTGGAATGCAATGACACGTTAAAGATATGAGCTAGTGCGGGGGCTATCAGCCCACAGCAGCCTTTAATAATAAAAAGTGGAATTTCGTCAGCACCACCCGACAGTTTAGGCTTTAGCTTTTTTATCGCCGCGACGACGTCACATGTAGTAACACGAAACTGGGAGAGAGAGTCACCATCAGTGGGATCATTCACTCGGTCTGATTTCACGGAACGAGTGGGCGGTAAGTAACAGCTGCTAAAAAATGAGGCAAACTCCTCGGCGATGTCTTTAGGCGAAGAAACATAACAAACCGCGCCGTTACGAGTAGAACGAAGCGATGAATGTTGGGAAAACGACCGCGTTTTGCCATTTACAAATTTCCAGAAACATTTGGGGTCAGAATATAAACTGTCTTCAACACGTCTTTCGTAGGCGTATTTATCACGCGCATGCAGAATCTTAGCTAACGATCGGAAGTTGCTAAATTTATCGTACCACACTTGCTGGCACGTTCTCTTGAATAGGCCATGAAAACGAGACTTTTTCCGCAAAGCAATCTTCAGTTCCCTGGAAAACCAGCTCGGAAACTTAGTAGGTTTAACAAGCTTCTTAGGTACATATTTGTCAATAGCTTCTTTCATAACCGACGTCAATTCTCTGGCCGTAAAATTAGCATCATTTGAAGCATATAGCTCGGACCAATCGTATGATTCGACATACTTGAACAGGCTCAAGTAATCTCCGTTTTGATAGCAATAAATGAATTTTGCAAGTTCTCGAGATAAGCAAGGCAAATAGAATTCGACCTCGAAGGGCGGGTGATGGGCATCTGCCTTCACTAAAGGGTGTGACGAAGCCGTCAGCGTGCCGATAGGGAAGCTCGATAAAAGCAGGTCAAGTGTGTTGCCTGCAGCATTCGTGAGATCATTGTGCTGGGAAAGCCCATAAAAATCGACAATCGGCAAAAACCAAGAAGCCTTGCTTACTGTAAGGTAATCACAACGATCGAAACTGCCAATAGTCCAGTCTACGCCCGGAAGGTTAAAGTCGCCATATATTTGCACTTTGAATTTGCTAAAATCAATTCCCTTTGTCAAAGCGTCAAAGTGTGAAATAAAGGGTGCGCACTGCGATTTAGGTGGGAAATAATAGTTTCCTATAAGATAATTAGAACGGTTGCGTAGTAAGATCTCAAGCCATACGCACTCATCGCAAGTCTCAAGGTCACTTCTGCGGATCGCCTTTAACTTGCTCGAGACTGCAATTAGCACCCCTCCGCCGAACCTTTGACCAGTGGCGCCATAGTCGCGGTCCCGACGAAATACAGTGTAATGTGACAAAAAATATTGTGAATCAAGAATTTCGTGACATAACCAAGTCTCAGTAAGACAGATAATGTCAAAAGAGGAAACCGCAAGGTTAGACGAAAATTCGTTTGCCTTCGTTCTTAACCCGAGAACATTTCTGCGAACAAACGAATTGTCGTTGTTGTTCTTGTTGTGGTTGTCGTTGTCGTTGTTGTTGTTGTTGTCATTGTTTTTGTTGTTGTTATTAAACGAAAGTGGTTAGTTGTTGTTAAACGAAAGTGTTCTGTTTCTTCTTCCTTCATTGTTCAGCTGCTTCCACCCGTAAAGTGGTTAATTCTTTCTTTTCTTTGTTATGATTTGTTTTCTTTATAGTCGGTTTAAAGAACAGAACAGTTCAATACTGACGAAAATAATCCCTGAGAAGGGGAGCAAGAGGGACAAAGGACAAACACAAATCTGCAAACACAGCAAGCACGCTACGCCTAGCTGTGTTTGTAGATTTGTGTTTGTCCTTTGTCCCTCTTGTTCCCCTTCTCCAGGGATTATTTTCGTCATTCTTGTCCAGCTCGCTTGTACCTTTGCATTTAATTGCATTATAATCAGTTCAATATTGCTTGTATATTTGTGTGAATATATCTGCACATTCGTATATTTGTACCTTTAACACTTTCCTGAAATAATAACCATCTGTGTGCTGTGGCTTAAATTTACCCAATTGACAAATCTCGTAAAGATTCCAGGAATATACTTTTAAAGTTTTCTGGAAGCAGAGGCGTCGGAACTATTCGTGAGATGGGGTGTGGAAGTGGTGGGGCTGGGGGCGACAGCGATTTTTCGCCCCTCCGTCGTAATATTATTTTTATTTATTATTTACTAATACTATTATTCCTTACAAGGAATATAAAAAGGAGTGGCCTACAAAAGCACTTCAACAAAGGAATTTCACTAAGAGTATGGTCACACTTTACCATGGTTTTATTTATTTATTTATTTGTTGTACATACCCTCCAGCGCCGAAGCATTGTAGAGGGGAGGGGCAAAGCAAAACAAAAATAAAACAAACTGACCAGAACAAAAAACACAAAAAAACATGCGGCAAGAAATTCAAATATCAAAAATACACTGCGATTGCCTAAAATCTGTAAGCAATATATGTTACGAACAAATAAACAAAATAAAAAAAGACTCCGTGTTGGCTCATCAAACAGAAATGTAAACAAAGATTGGCGAAGAAGAAAATAATCGGGTATGGTTGCGGCTACCTGCTGGAAAGGTGGTTCCAGATCGTTTGAAGTCTGCTCTTGGATAAAAATGAATAAAAAAAAGTGTTTGTTTGGCAACGTGTTAATCCAATCCTTGATTCCGATGGTCCAGACGGGAAGAGTAATAGTTAGGCAATGTAAAGAAATGGTCTCGCAGCGACGGTGATGGTTGCACTTCATGAAACAGGCGAAAAGTCGAAAAAACTTTCTACGCAGTGACAAAGAGGGTAACAACAGACTGGACTTCATTGATGATACATGCTGGCTGTTCGATTATAATTAGACAGAATGAAACGAACGGCGTTATTTTGAACTAGTTCGAGAGCTTTATGTAGAAAGGCGTGGTTAGGGATCCCAAATAGGGAGGCTGCGTATTCCAATTTTGACCGGCTACAAGACTGGTATAAAGAAGAAGTTTTAAGTTATTGAAACTGGAGCCGTTCTGAAGTTTCGTCGTAGGTAATCCTAACATGCTGCGGTTCGCGTTGGCGGTTGTTACATCGATTAAGGAGGTTTCCAGGTTAAAGTCGATGATATAGTAACACCCAGATAACGGTACGAGGCTTGCAGATTCAAGTTGAATGCCGTGGTTAGTGTATATGCTGAAGGGCGCGCGCCTTTCCGGGAAAACCCGCGATTGGTTTGCATTTGTTAGGGCTTAGTTCCATACGCCATTTTTTGCGCCAAAGAGTAATATTATTTAAATCCTCAGATTGCAAAAGGCGTTCATCATCATCATCATGAACTTCCCAGATACCTACATTACGAAGTCATCTGCGTATAAGTCCATGGATGAAGATACACAACTTGGTAAATCAATAATGAATATTATTAGAAAAGAAGCGGGCCTAAAACCGAACCTTGGGGCACGCCCGATACCACATCAGTCAGGGATGAATTATTGCCATTTAAAGTTCTGCATATTGTGAGCGGTTTGGTAAGAAAGCATTCCAGCCAGGTTAACAAATTAGGATCTAGCGAAAAGATGGCCAAAGTGCAGGCGTAGCTGGCGGATCATACAGTGGAACCCGAGACCGAGGTATGCAAGGAAAACTTCGAGGACGAGACAGAGGACTAGACACCGTCACAACGGTGTCTAGTCCTCCTCTCTCGTCCTCGAAAGTTTTCCTTGCATACCTCAGTCTCAGGTTCCACTATGTAGGATCTAGGTTTATGAAGAAAGTTTTAGCACTTAGTAACTTATGATTAACCTTGTCGAATGCTCTCAGAAAATCGAGAAAAATACAGTCAGCCCTGATGGTTTTTGTCCAGTACAGCATGCAAACAATGAGCGAAATGAAGCAGCTGTGTTTACACAAGAAAATGAGCGACGAAACCATGTTGAGCAAGGAAAAATGGACTCGATTCTAGGTAATTAAAAATATGAGATACAGTATATGCTCCATTATTTTACAGGGAATACTTGTTAGAGAAATGGGTCGATAATTTAATGGAGAATGCTTGTTACCCGACTTATGCAGTGGAACCACCTTCGCAGTTTTCATTCTATTGGAGCGTTCCACACTCAAGAGATTGCTGGAAAATTTTGGCCAAAAAAAGGATGAGTACATTTTAGTTTGTCTAAGAAATTTTGAGTTAATATTATCGCTTCCACATGACGATGATACTTTCAAAGAATCAATTAACTTTACAATTCCAGTAGGCTCCATGGAAATTCGAAACATAGGGCTAAACTCACAACGTGGAACGTCATGAACTACATTTCCATTCCCTACAGAAAAACTATTAGAAAAAACATTATTAAACACTGATGGATATTCTGCCGGGGGACTAACTGCCCCAGACTCATCACTAAGAGAAATTAAGCCGTCTTCATTCATATTAACAGTCTTCCAGAACTTTTTGGGGTCATTTAACAATAGACCCGGCAAGTGTTCTTGAAAAATTTTTCTTTGACGTCAGATACAGACTTGGGAATATTCGACCCTCCACCGCAAAGTATGCTTCCCACCGATCAATCGTGTTACGTAATTTAGCTAAACGAAAAAGTCGCTGTTTTTTATTGGAAAGACTGTTTTAGGGTGTTAGTATACCAAGGTGCGTTTAGCATCGATTGAATACGCCTGACGGGTACATGCGCATCAATCTGCTCGTTCACTTTTAAACAAAATAATCTCCAATTTTCCTGCACGCTTCGTTGATCAAATTGTGGCAGATATATGTCCAGATAGCTGCACAGTTTTTGGTTAATAAGATCAAAATTGGCTTTATTGTAGTCAGAAATAAGCTTTACTTTTTAATATTGATTGGGGAGCAACCTTGAGATCAAAATTTAACAACGAGTGATCACTTAAGCCTGGAAGAAGATTTTTGAATACAAACACTAAACAAACAAGCATTCGTCAATAGCACGTTCGAAATACTACATTTCAATGGGATGTTGTACCGAACGAAAAACAAAAATATCAGTTCCAAAAAAAGCAGCAATAGTAATTGCCCAAATATTTATCAAGTCATACAAATGGTAAGAGTTGGTATAGAAATGAAAAAAAAAAACATAATAATAATTAAATATGTGCACAGATAGTGATTTGCAATCGGATGCTGTTCGTGGAAAGAAAGAATATTTGTAAGTGTCGTCTCGAGAGTGGCGTTCATTTATCGTTTTTGAACTTGTTTATCTAGTGTTAGTTCTGGTTGAAAACGTCATGTACTTGTTATTTAGTATTCTTGCTGACATTAAACTTTTTGAAATAAGTAAATAGCGACTGCCCCCCCCCCCCCCCATCCCCGCCCCCATCCGACGCCACAGCCTGGAATGGCAGTGGCGTCGGAAAGGGTGAGGAGATTAATTGACCGAGTTATTTTACCCAATTGTCAAAAACGACCAAGAAAAGGAAGTCCGAACGTCAGCAGAGCGATACCAGCAGCGTGCTAGAAAATAACGTATAATAAACGACAACCACAGATCGCTTTAAAGAAAGCAACCAGCATCAATCAAAATATAAAAGTTTTATTCATCCGGGCCTTTCTTCTTTTTTTGCACATTTCAGGTACCACCATATTCGTGGTGCCCAGCATCGTCTTCCGAAACGCAGGATCTGTGGGAACAGCCCTCGTGATATGGCTGGTGACAGGGGCTTCTAATATCCTCTGTAAGTGCGTGCGTAACCAGACATGTACGCGTTATTGAGTTACTGAGTAACAATAAACAGCCTTCGCTACTCGCTACTCACTCAAACCACTCGAAGATTCTCAGCACGTTACTCGTCACAGCGGTTCAAAAGGAACGCCTTGCCTCAGCTTGAAAGTAACATGTTTTCTCGGCCGTTTTTCTAAAATAATAGCCGTCTTCACCGTGCCATAGCGTCTTCACCGTGCAATAGTGCGTTCTGAAGCACAGTTTATAATGCACAGTTTGCCCACTCTAGGATAAGCCTGTGGTAATTGAAACACCTGGTGGTGAGACTATTTTCTAAATAAATTTTATTTAAAACAGTTGTGAGTATGTAAAATTATTTGAAGGATACTAATTATAAACCTATTTAAATGAGGAAAGGAACACATGGTTTTCTAGATTAAATATTTTATCACGTTAAAGCGCCCTCCCATGTAGGACGTTGGAAGTAATCACTTTTTCTGTTTAGGTATTGCTGTTTTCGTTTACAAAATGGCAGCCCCCATGGAATTTTGGCTTTTCTGTTCGCTCGTACTGCGCCTTCGCCATAATTTGTAAGCACAAACATTTACTTTAATCACATAGTAAACGGTTTATTGTCACTCTGTGTGATCTTTTTATAACAAGAAGGGATAAAGACGCAGCGTACGAAGTGTCACGTTAGTGGACACGGAGATCGACGACCTAAAGTTCTATTGCGAATGGCATATTAAAAACATGAACAATTTGACACAAGGAAAAAAACCAACGTTCAAGCATTCCAGCTTGGTAGCGTAGTATATAATGGCAAGAGTCGTATAGAGAATACGTAGACATACTGTTCACGCAGCTACACAAATTAAGAACTACTCAAAATGACATCGTGCACTCTCAAAACACAATCCTAGTGGAGAGTGCACCTTTCCTAACGCAGAAAGCAAGATGCAAAAGGTATAAGGCAGCATCATGGTAAACTGTCGACGTTAATACAACTAAATAGACTATGCAAAAATAGCTCTAATCTCTTGTAGCCATTTGCAAAGGATAAAAATAAAGCTAGATCAATTATGATCCATTTACACATATAGGCACAGAGGATGGAGTGGCGATATTACATGTAGCACATGTTGAAAATCAACAAAGGCAAGGTACCGGTAAGGGCTTGTGCAACTTTGGCGACAGAGTATCATTGAACCTGACGATAATTTTCCAAGAGCGGCTGGGTTCTTGCCATTCCTTCACATGATGGTATCGAAGCTTGGGGCCGACCTGCCCATCAAGCGACTACAACCGAACTGATTGCACATGTAAGGTGTCCTCCCCGTCAATTTGTATGTTCGACCAAAACCGACTAACAACACCACTGGACCTGGCTACCACCTACCTGTATACATGCTTTGCACATGATGTCATATGGCACTGTACCAGCCGCCATTGTTCCTCACCATGCTGCTGTGCCCGTACTTTCTGCAGCATACATTTCGCACCATTGAATTTGTCTTCTCAGCAAGGCTTGCCGAGGTGCGAAATATATGCTGCAGCAGGTACGGCCACTGGAGCATGGTACGGAGCAATTGCGGCCAATGCGACGTCAGCGCAAGCCATGTATACCTGCAAACTCTTGTCGACTCCAAACCTCCCTAGCACCATCAAACTTGGTTCCATCGATCGAACTGATATGGGACTTGAAAAGAACAGCGAAACTCTATGCTCCTGACAGTGGTTGAAGGTGGACTGAGATTCACGACGATGCGCTCTGGAGGCCAATTCCTTATTCCCCACCTAGGCAGTTTCTCCGCGCTAAATGCTTCGCAGACCATCAGAACCTCAAGACCTCGGCAAGAAGGTAGTGACCTCTACCATCGACGACGACGACTTGGAGGAAAAACTACAATCAACGTTTGAATTTGAAAGGAAGTTGAGCTTCCCGATCACGCACACACGTCTATATTCGGCGTCAACTATTTTGGGCCACATTGTCAAGGCCAGCGTAGCTTTTTTATTGTTCCAACTCTTTCAACTAGTTGCCCGAGCGAATGGGAATGAGATGCAAGGCGAATCATCAACCACATGCCCTCGCAGCAGCGTCCGGCTAGGGAGGCACTGTGGAAGCTATGCTATCATAGATGAAGAAAGAATAAAACAACTAAAACTGGGACAACACAACCACATATTTCAACAAGCAACAGACGAGTAAATTTCAACAGCGAGCAGCCGACTATAACCAGGAGGAAAAGGGGAGAAGGAGAGAGAAGGGAGAAAAACGCGAAGTGCAAGTCAGAGAGGTGGATTATCTCGGATTTTAGAAATTCAACCTCAGTTTTTGTCAGCAGGAGGGAAGGGTTTGACAGGTTGTTGTTTGCTGTGGTCATGGCGAATGATTCTATGATTTCCACCGAATCTGCTGCCATGCTCCCCTCAGGATTTTGTTTTATCAAAGAGGGATGACAAAGAGAGCACGAACGGGCATGTATGACTATGGCATGATAGGAATCTGTAGAGGCCTTAGAAACTTCGTTGTGATGTTCCCGGAGTCTATGATTGGTGCATCTGCCCGTCTGACCTCGCGATGGATACCGCAGCTCAAGGGGACGGAGTAAACTTTCTTCTTTTGCATGGAATGAATTTCTTTCGTGTTTAACAGTGCACCGGATTCCGATTAGCTGCACTGTTAAACACGAAAAGAAATTCATTCCATGCAAAGAGAAGAACGTTTACTCCATCCCCTTGAGCTGCGGCCATCAATACATAGGTCAGACCGGCAGATGCACCAATCACAGACTCCGGGAACATCACAACGAAGTTTCTAAGGCCTCTCCAGATTCCTATCATCCCATAGTCATACATGCCCGTTCGTGTTCGCTTTGTCATCCCCTCTTTGATAAAACAAAAATCCTGGGAGGGGGGGGGCATGACAGCAGATTCGGCAGGGAGATCATAGAGTCATTCGCCATGACCACAGCAAACAACAACGTGTCAAACCCTTCCCTCCTGCTGACAAAAACTGAGGTTGAATTTCTAAAATCCAAGATAAATCCACCTCTCTGACTTGCACTTCGCGTTTTTATCTCCCCTTCTCTCCCCTTCTCCCCCCTTTCCCTCCTGGGTTATAGTCGGCTGCTCGCTGTTGAAATTTTACTCGTCTGTTGCTAGTTGAAAGATGTGGTTGTGTTGTCCCAGTTTTAATTGTTTTATTCTTTCTTCATCTATGACTTGAACCAACACGCTCTTCTCCCAAGCAAGCTATGCTAGCCTTGACAAGGTTGCACACTATAGCTGACGCCAAGCATAGGTGTAGCACAGGGGTGGCCGAACCGCGGCTCGCGCGCCTCTTGCGGCTCTTCGAGGGCCTTAGTGCGGCCTGCGGCTCCCTGGTACATATAACGAAATATCCCGCACAAAGAGACAAGACCAAGGTAGTTCATTGTCTCTTTGTGCGCAATGTTTTATTATGTTCAACGTTTACCAACTGGCCCACCTTAAACCTTACTCCCGGTAAACCTAACCCTCCTTCCCTCTCAAGATCAAAAGGTTGCTTGTGTTTTGTCAGCTTTGTGCCAAAATACAAATGGACAAGGTACTTGTGCTACGAGCGGGGACGCACAATAAAGAAACATGCTCAGCAATTGCCTTATGAGTGGAATTCGCTGTTGCCACCAAGTAAAAATAAAACGTTTTTTAAAAACATTTTAAAGTACCAAGTTTTTTTTTCGGCTCTTCATTTAAAACAGTTCCTTTTTATGGCTCTTTCAATATGTTTTTCTGATTAGTCTCTTTCCAAAAAGAAAATTGCAATTGAATATACTTCATCAGTATTGATTTTATTTCCCCCAACCATGTCCCTTGGTTTTTCTTGAACCATGACAACTGACATGATGATAACAACAGCAATTAATAATCAGACTAAGGGCGACCTGCCTTCAATGACTTGACTGGCAATGACCAATTAGATGACAACCAAATCGCCGAATATGGAGAAGGCGAGAACATATTCGATGACGTCCCCCCTCAAAGCAATAGGGCATGTAACCGCACAGCAACTGAACCATGTCGGTCAGTCCGTCAGTTCCGTTGCCTCAACACCGCACAGGTGACATTTTACCGCAGCTTCCACCGCCCGTCTTTGTGCATACGTGTTCATTGCAGGAATCACTGCCGACAAACCACTATCGTGTACTTCTCAAGGTGTAACAGTGACTGCGGCAATTAACAGAGCCAGAGCGGGCACCAGACGCAGAAAGAGTGCTTGACATGCTCTCTTGGCCAACCAGAAACCGAAAGGAATCTCCTAGCGGTGGTAGCGAGAAACAGTTTTAATCGTAGGTGTATGGTTTTAATAAGCGCGTGAGAGTTAAATGTAGCAACTCTTCCTGGATGAAAATGTGGTGCACGTGATGTTTCGATTGTGATCATGAAGAAAGATGTGAAGCCCGTGATTGGTTTCGAGTTTCCGCGAAGCAGTGACGCAGCACTCGTGTGGAACGCGTTTCGATCCGAGTAGATTCCGAAATGCTAACGAAGCGCTCATGTCCAATGCGTGCTTACGGTGCACGAGCAACTAATGGCGGCCAAACATGATCTATGCACCATTTCAAAATTTTGAAAGGGTCTATTGTGGTCACAGGCACAACCATGGAGCAAACATTAAGCCGGGTCACACAAGACAGTCTGCATACATCAGTCACCGCGAAATCTGCGGTTCGAATGCCGCGTGCCAAGTTTTCACCTTGAACTCGTTGACATGCGACATTCGAAGCACGGACCTCGTGTTGACCTGCGTTCGAATCTGTTTGCAAACTGACTTGATGCATTGGCAGTCTGACCTCGACTTTAGAGCCCAGCGAAGACACGTACGCGCATCTCATACGTAAAGGGGATGTAACTCAAAGACGAAACAAAAATGTTTAAAATTTTGCACAATAATATTTGCAGTTGGACTGTGCTTCATGGAGTTGGCAACGTTGCTACCGGCGTCTGGTGGTGGTTATGCCTACGTGGTTGCCGGCAGCAAGTCCTTCGGGAGGTTTGGCGACGTCATCCCATTCATGTACGCCTGGAACTTCCTCATACTTGGCGATCCCCTGATCGTGGCACTGCAGGCACAGATTTTTGCGAGCTACATCCTGAGCATACCATACCCTGGCTGCCTCCCACCTTACGCGGCGAAACTGATCCTGGCTGTAACGTTTACATGTGAGTTCAACTTTAAAAAACTCCTTCCATAAGTTTCGCGCACTCGATCAGTGGGACTGCAGTCACCGATAGCCTAAGAGAAGTACGGCATGGCTTTCTTGGAACGCTCCGATCCGCCTTGACATCTGGTTGGCAGCGACACCAAACGTCAGAGTTTGCGTTAAATTGCGTATACCGCTGCCCGCTCTCCCCTGCCGTCTCAGCTCCACCTCCCCGTTGCAGTTTGTTTGCGATCACAATCCGGAGTAAAGGTTTCTCACCCGCGGCAGTGTTTCTTGATCACAACCAGCAGTAAAGGTTTTGTACCCGCGGCAGTGTTTCTTGATCACAATCTGGAGTAAAAGTTTCGCAGCCGCGGCAGTGTCCTCGATCACAACCCGGAGTGGAGGTTTCGCACCTTGACATTCTAAAACTTACCCGCGTCCAGTGCAGCTCTGTGTATGATCGGACGTCGTTTGACCGCAGGTTTTAGTGGAAGCTCGGATTTGAAATCGTAACGGCGCCGCCCCCCCCCCCTTTACAGTTGTAGGCAGCAACGACGGCCACAGACCGCCATGTGTTCTGTTTATCAGTGCTGCATGTGATATGCCTCACAAAGCACTTGTCTCTTCGACGGTCCCAAAATCACAACGGGACCACATTCACCGGTGTCGGTAATTCATAAAATCTATACCTGGGAGTTTTTTCTTTTTTCGGTACTGTTGTTACTGCTCGCTACTCGGGTTGCTTTACTCGCGTTGGCGGATTAAGTAGACGTACTAAATTGAAGTGATCGCGGCTGTTTTTGGCAGCGCATGTGTGTTTCCGTTTTCCCGGTAGAAAAAACGCTAACCGTGGCTTCGACCGTTTTGTATAGCGATGTCCTCAGGTAAGCTGGCATTGACTAGAAACTAAGGTCGGCTGCTACACACGATGTTTGTGCGCAATGCTTCTGCTACAGAAACCGCACCATAGCGTCAATGTCTGGTCGCACACTTTAAAATGATCAGGAGTTTTTTGTTTTGTTTTTTTAATTTGAAATGCGTTTTTAGTGTGTATGTGTTTTTTATCGGCTAATGACGCAGCCTCATTTGCTTCAGAGTGATATAAAGGTGCCGTGACTCATTACGCCATGGGTATTTAAGCTATCGGTGACAGAAAATGCGTGTTCAAAACCTGCGCATGTACAAAGGAGCCGTTGAGTAAAAAAAAAAGAACTGAACATCATTTCCAGTATAAGACATTAAATCAATCCTCCAATAAACTGTATTTTATGCCACTGTCTTCAGGTTTGGCCACGGCAGTCAACTGCTTCTCCATAAAGATATCTTCGAGAGTCCAGGGATTTCTATCAATAATTACTTCCGCCGTTCTCATCTCATTTATTATCACTGGATTCATCACTGTATCTAAAGGTGAGCGATATTGATGATACGATAGTAGGTGCTTCATCAGACGCATTCTTACAATACTTTTTTGTTGTATTTCAGTAAATCATCTTTACGACGCTCCCTTATTTAACTCCGAGACGACCGCCGGAAAACTTGCTGTTGCATACTTTGCAACCCAGATACCTACAGGAGGATGGTAGCTTAGTTTTTGTTTTCTTATTGCTCACAAGCCTTAATTGGCGCTACCTTAAGGCTAATAGACTTACGTACTTGACGAAAAGAATATTCCAGAGTGCAGCCACTTATCGGCACCGACATCACAATGGCCGCCTTCGCCGAGCTCTGGCTTCCGCGACGTGCAGTGGTCGTTCTAGCTGCAGCTCTGGCCCCGAATCATTTCTTCTCTTCCGACAATATTTGCTGCTACGATACTCTCTAGATACCTTCCCCAATCTTCCGCAATAGTGAGTGCTTCGCTGGCGCTGGCCATGGGCAGTGACGTGGCGAACGCCGCCATATTTAGCTCTATTGGGGCGAACCCCCATCAGTTAGCTGAGGTAGGCCAGCTCAGTTGAACTCAATGATCTTTAGCGGCTCAATGACAGTTGGCGCCGCTGTGTAACTCCGGCCGATCGCGATTGAGTCAACTGTCGTTGGCTTAATGACAGTTCAGAGCGCTGTAGTGTAACTAGGGTATTATAACTACTTTCAATGCATTTGCGAATAGTAGGTAAGTCATGCATTGTCTGCTGGAGAACTATTGTAGACATTTTCCGTGCAAGACAGAAGACAATAGCTAGGTCACAAAAGCTCTTCAGATAGAGACCTGCGCAAGATTTTTTTTTTGCTAGTTTCTTTGGGTGGTAGCATTCTTCATAGCAGGGGCGCTAAGCTGGACGCTTGGCGAAAGCGACGGCGAGAAATCTGGCGGCCGCGATTGGCCAACGCCACACTTGACCTTGGCGCCGGCCAATCATAGCCGCCGAATTTCTCGCCGACTTTTCCGCCAAGTGTCCAGATTAGGGCCCCAGGTGTCTCTACACCCCGGTGTGTGGGACAGAACTGGCCCGCGGAAGCCTTCCCACCGGCCCGCGGGCTTGATTTGAAAACACGAACACACATAAAGTACCATGCACGTAACCACAAAAAAAGAAAAGGACACCTTTTTTTCTTTTTTACAGGAAGTTCGTGAGCAATTTCGCCGGAGAAATAGCCAATCCGTCCCGCAACATTCCGCGAGCGATGCTTGGAGGAATTCTGATTGCCACTCTTCTCGTCTTCCTCTACAACCTTTTTCTATTCACGGCCCTCGATTCAGCGGCTATGGCGAGTACGGAGGTCGTCGCAGTCACCTTCGTCGCCGCAACGTGGGGTAGCAAGGCAGCGACCCTGCTGCCTGTGCTCATATCCGTCGGGGTCTTCGGCACGTCGTGCGCCGTCTTCTTCGCCAATAGTAGAGTTATCCTTGCAGCAGCGAGACAGCGCCATTTCCCAGCCATCTTCTCTACGGTCAACGTGGACAGCGGGGTGCCCCTAACGTCCCTGTTACTTCGTGCGCTCCTGTCAGTGCTGTACACCTTTCTGGGATCCGTCACGTTTATTGTCGAGGCCCTTCCTCTCATTTACTCGTTGAACAACAGCCTGATCTTAGTGTCTTTCTTTGTGCTACGGGTCTCCATGAAGGACGCCCCAAGACCTTATCGAGCACCTACCGTGCTGGCTGCCATCCACGTTTTGACTTTCTTGATCCCACTTGGCGCGCGTTTTGCGCAACCCGTGGACTTCCTTCCGTTTGCTTTCCTGGCCGTTGGCTCAAGTGCTGGCTGTGTTTATTACGTGGTGTTTGTTCGGCTTGGGTTAACGCTTCCCGGAGCTCCCACACTTACCTGCTTCCTCCAAAAGCTGCTGAAGAGTTGCGCTTGTATCGATGAACTCGAGGTTATGCTGCATGAAAAGATGTAGACGCGCGCCAGTCCGTTAAAACCGGGTCACACTGCCTATACGTCATGCAAAAGAGAGTCTGCATACAGATTCAAACGCGAGCCTCTGCGAGATCCGCGCTTCGAATGCGGCATGGCAGGGCAATGACTTCAAGGAGAAACTTGGCACGCGGCATTCGAACCAGGGGTATTTCGGTGACTAGTGTTTGCAGACTGTCTTTTGTATGAAGTATCAGCAGTGTGACCCCAGCTTAAAACTGCCATATCGGAGGACCGGGTGGCAGGAGTATACCTATGGTGGTACGTGCTTGTCCTTCTATGCATGCTCCGTTTCTAGTGGTGGTTCTGTAATAGTATTTTATTGGGTAATGTATGCTCGCCTATAGAAGGATGGTGAGCTGGGCTAGTTTGTAAGCATTATATACATGATTAAAGTAAGCGAGCAACGTGAGGAAACTGTGGAAGAATACAGGAGACAGGATAGACGCAGAACTCACAGCTCAATATTTCATCGAGAAGAGACGAAGAAAGAAGTTGTGGAATCATTGAAGGCTGATCAGTATGGCAGCCATAGTTTCCTCGGTATTAATGTTCAGAACCTTTCTTATTCGCTGCCCCATGACATTTTACTTGACCCTGTAAAATTATGTAATGAGGAAAACGATGAACTATCCTTCCAAAACTCGAGTGGTGTTTCCCCTGAGTGCCTTCCTGAACTACTTCAATTTTATCTCAATTATACGTTTATAGGATGGCATAACAAAGTTTTTCTCCAAAGTTCTGGAGTATGCATAGGGTCGTCAATGGCACCTGTCCTCAGTGATATTTTCTTGCCAGAGTCGATTGTGCCATTAAACATGCCCTTGGACCTCCTGTATAAAAAGTGTTCCGGTATGTTGATGATTTTCTACTTCTGCTTGACAATCGCCTGGGAAAAGACCTGGTCACCAATGTTATGGACATTTTTTGTAAGTGTAGCTTTGGTCTCAGATTCATTTATAAAGAGCCCAAGGATTGAGTCGTACAATTTCTTGACCTATCGCTCTCACTTCACACTAACCGTTTATGCTGCTCCTTCTCCCCACGTTCAAAAAGGGGTATATTACATTACTCGTCAGCGCACTCAAAAATTGTTAAAAGGAATCTTGCTCTTTCATGTCTAGGATCAGCCCCAAAAAAGTCATGTTTACATAACATTTATGACAGCTTCAAAGATCAGATTGAGATACTCCGGTTATCCGGGTTCCCGTGGCAGATGCTAAATTAGGTTGTGCGATCCTTGGTTAAAAAAGTAAAAGAGAAGAGGGTAGTGAGCGCAACGTGGAGAAGAAACGGGTGGTATCGGTTCCATACTTGCACAAGGTATCGCACTACTTAAATCAAGTAACCCAAAGATATCAAGTTCCAGTTGTTTTTCCAGCACATCAGAAAATGGCCCAGATTTGTTCCAAGGTGTACTTCAATTTGCAAAAAGTACATCGACTGAAATGTTAAAAGGAACATGCTATACAGTTTGTGCCCTTACCTCGCACCTGGTATGCAGCATTCCTTTAACGTGTGGTAGAAAGGACGTGGGACAGACAGGAATATGCATTAATAATAATATACATGAACATAACCTGTCTATGAGGTCAACGGTAGTGGTCACTTGCCTCTGCACTGTCAAGCTATCTGTACATGTAATCCAGATCTGGCCAGCACCACCGGTCGATATAGAAAGAAAAAATCTTCAGAGACATTTACGAGGCGTATATTATACAAGGTTGGGGTTAGCACTGCGTGAACCATCCTTTTGTTACACTATCTGAGAAGGAAGTTGTGTTTTTAAACGCTTCTGAAGCGCTGAAGCTTATAGCCTCCGCTGAAACCCATCGCCCCGCGTCCTAGAGTTCTCGTGCCATGCAGCACGTGCCTGTTGGTTATGTGTCATCTTCTTTCGTCTTCTCTTCTAAATGACATATTGAGCTGTGAGAAAAAACAAAGTGGGTTGTTTGTATGTTTATACAGCCTAGAGGTTGGTCTGTCTCAACAGTGCGACGAGTCCCCCAGCTGTAGATGAGAAGTTTAGCCAGTGCACTACAACCTCTAGCCTAGCGTCTTAACAGTGCATCACGCAGGACCGCACGTCTGACGATGCTCATCCAGATCGAAACGGGAAGGGGTGGGGATTGATCCCAGGATCCTGGGTTCTGCAGGGCAGCCTTCGGTATACGTGCTCCGAGCTGGTGTGCGCTGAGACCACTCAGCCACCGATCCTTTTTTTTTTCTTTATTGCCGGACAAAAGCACAAGTACAGACACGACACTCTAATACAAGGTAAGGAATAAAAGTGCCAGCCAGCCTTTGGCTAGCATCATGCGGTTAAAACTTTTCCATCGTCAAGAGCCGTTCAATATGTGGCAGCCACTCAGGAACACATTGCTGGACCTTGCAAACTTCAACAAATGAAATAATACTTTCTCGAAAATACTCCCGTGCCTCCCGCACATCTCTGTCAGCATGGCGCACGGCCATCCGAGATCTCCAGATTCCATGCAAACATAATAACATTACCAGATCGTACGGAACACCGCCCTCGTTTTCTACCGACAGGTACCTGATCCCGTGTGGGTCTAGCGGTAGCTCTTTTTTCAGGGTGCGTTGAAGGACGTCCCACAAAAAGACACCGTCCCAGCACTCCAGGAATACGTGTTCAACTGTCTCCGGCTTTTTACAGACAAAACAGTGAACCCCCAGGGAACGAACAGGCCCTTCTCCTCCATCCAGGTTTTGACTGGCAGAGTATCGGTGTGCAATTTAAAGAAAAAGGTCTTGATGCCAGGAGGCACTTGCATTCTTTTCACTCTTTTTAAAACGTCCAGGCCTGTGCCTGAGGAGAACAAAACTCTGTACATAGGAGCAGGGAAGACCACATCACAAACATCTTTATACAACCTTTTGCGTGTCACTTCACTCAAATAGTCCAAAGAAAAACGTGCTGCTAAAAATCGGCATGACGCCACTAGCTCTTTGAAATACCCATGAATGCCCCCTGGCTCACTTGAAGAAGACACTATAAACTCTGGCAGGACCCGACCTAGCCTTACTTGGCATACAGTTCGCAAGAACGGATCCCGTGTGTCACGAAAAAATATAAAACGATTTACTACCTGACGCAAAAACAAGTGCGACAAGCCCAGTCCACCCTCGCGGACACGGCGAAAAAGATTAAGTCTGCTCATTTTCTCCCAAGAGGAGCCCCAAATAAATACTGCGAAAACGCGATGCAATTTTTGTACATTCACTCGCGAACAATGCAACACTTGCAGCACATACCACAGCTTGCTCACAAGAAATAAATTACACACTGTGGCACGCGCAAAAATAGAAAACCCACTCCCCTCCACTTTTCCGCTTTGTCACGGAGCTCCAATACCTGTCTGCTCCAGTAAGGCTCACTATCGCGGTAGTACTCCAGGGGCACACCTAAATACTTAGCTGGAGTGCATACCCATTTTATATTCGCGAACACGCTCGGCGTTGAAAACCAATCCCCGTGCCAAAAACCGAGAGACTTGTCCCAGTTTACTGCGCTCCCACTGACATTACAAAACCACTTGATTATATTAACCGCTTCGACAATGCTTTCTTTGTTTGAACAAAACAAGGCAATATCATCTGCGTAGGCCAAAACGCGCACTTCGGATGAATGTAGCTTAAATCCACTTATTTTGCTATTTCTAATGATACTTAAACAAAATGATTCTATGTACATGCAAAAAAGAAGGGGGGATAAAGGACATCCTTGGCGCACAGAACGCTGCACCTGAATACGTTTTCCGACTGACTTATTTACTATTAGGCTAGTCGTACTGCCACTATACGCCATGTGAACTCCTTCCCGTATAACAGATCCTACATTTACATGATCAAGAATAGCTAAAAGGACGTCGTGTGGTACCCGATCAAAAGCTTTCTCAAGATCCACCTGAAGCATGGCAACGCGACTATGCATGGCATCACAACATTCGAGGACACACCTCGCTGTGTGCGTATTTGTAAAAATTGACCTACCCTTTATCCCACATGTTTGGTGAGAACCAACTAGTTCGGTTATTACACTTTGCAATCTACTTGCTAAAATTTTCATGAGGATTTTGTAGTCAACGTTGGTCAGACTGATGGGCCGATAGGATTTAACCTGCCTAAGTTTAATGACATCTTCTGTTTTAGGAATTAAGACGGTATGAGCCGTTAGGAAAGAAGGTGGAAGAGTCTTTGCGTTAAAAGCCTCGTTAAAGACATCCACTAAAACAGGAGCCAGCGTATGCTTGAGCGCTTTATAAAACGCCGCACTTAGCCCGTCCGGTCCAGGGGACTTGCCGGGGTTCAAAGCTTCAATTGCCGTCTTAACTTCCTCATCTGTAATGAGTCCTTCTAAAACTGATTTTGTTTCGTCGTCAAGTCTCGGCATAAACGCCAAAAAATCACTTTTAAAACCTTCTAGATTGACAGGATTGGAAGAAAATAATGCGCTGTAATAATCAAAAAAGGCCCTCTCGATCTCGGCACCATCGCTCGTGACGACCCCATTGTGTTCAATTTCTGCAATCTCATTCCGGCGGGCGTACTTCTTTTCCATACCTAGCGCTCGCTTTGTAGGCAACTCGCCTGCTATCAGCCTGTCGGCTCTAGCTCGCACAAGCGCGCCTCGATATCGGTCTTTATCTAACAGCTCGAGTTTTTCTTTCAAATATAAAATATCGTCCTTAAAAAGTCCCGGCGATCGGCATTCTTCTTTTACTAGCGTCGTCAAGTTCGAGCGCATTGCCTTTTCCACTTTCTTTTCTTCGTTTTTAATGACGCTAGCTCTTTCTATGGCCATTATCTTTATATCCTGTTTAAATATTTCCCATTTTGACCCATGCCCAATAGATTTGTCCCCGTCTGTCATTCGTTCTATCGCTGCCTGAACTCGTCGCATGAAAATTTCATCTTGCATTAATTTCGCGTTTAATTTCCATAATTCCCAATGAAACACTTTTTTAAAATCACGTTTACTACGTAGGGAAAACTTAACCAGACAGTGGTCGCTGAAGGACACTGGACCCACATGATAATCTTGACAAAGCGGAACTAAATCCAAAGACACATACACTCGATCTAGACGGGCGTGACTGAGCCCTTGAAAGTGAGTAAATTTTAGAACTTGCCCATTACGGATACAGTCTCCAACATCCTCCAATCCGAACTCGTTAATTAAGTCTTTTAAACACTCAGTGCTCGCGTCTATGTATGGTGTAGAGCTTGTTTTGTCGCTTGCCGAGCACACACAATTAAAGTCCCCAAGCAGGATAACACTCGGCCACCGATCCCCCCTTGAGTTGTGAGTTCAGCGTCTATCCTGTTTTCTGTATTCTTCTACAGTTTCCTCGCGTCGCTCACTGATTTTAATCATGTATATATGCTCGCCTAATATACGAGGCGGGTAGGCTACAAAATGAATATTTTTAACTTTGAAGACGCCCACACTGAGCAAGTTATAGTGTTGTATTATCCCTTCTTAGAATTTAGCTTCAAACCGTTCCTCCTGCCGAATCACGCAAATGGTTTTCTGAAATCATTGTGCGTGCGTGCGTGCGGTTGATCTTCGTGTTTAACTCGCTCAACTGACCGCCTTACTAGAAAAAAATAAAGTGTTATTTTTATCAAAAGCATTTTGATCAACAAGGCTCATCAGACTGTAGTCTAGTGTTTCAAATTCGTGCATTGCACGAAGTGCGCATGCTTGAATCAGTGCCTGCCTTTACAATGATGCATCGACCGGGTGCCAATCACACTCGCCCAGTCTCCTTGCTTTCTTCCCCTTTACCCAATCACAGTATCGGTGCCCGCGCAGCAGTCGCGTTCGGAGCGCGTGCTTTTGAATAAAAGCACGAGCCGGTTGTTTCGATCTGGCTCCCAATAGATGCCGACGTTTGATCAATACAAAATCTCGGCTTGATGCCTAAAAGTCGAATTCGCGTACTCGCATACTATGTTCATTTCATTTCATATCATTTGTTATACCTTTAAAGCGCCCATTGGGCCTTACCTTGAAAGTTTCTGCTGCCTAGATTGTTCCCAGACATCGAGTCAGTATAAACGAAACACTAGGTGGCGGCAGATAGCCGGTGTTTGCTAAGGTCCCTATTATTTTGCCTAAAAGTGGAGCTCTGGTGAAAATTTTACAGTCACTGATTTTCCTCAAAATTGGTCTAACACATCAATAGGCACGTCTCAACAGTCACCCCAATTACGAGTCACAATCATTTTTTTCCTCAAAGTTATTGAAATTTTAATTTTGGTCTGAGAGACTGAGAGGCTCTAGTGGCAACATTGTAGACGGGACGTCAGATGTTGTAATATGGTGCAATATGGGGGCCGTATAGCTTGTTCTGGTCGTGTTGCAAGAGGTTTGATGGTGTGAAATAAATGCTGCAGGATTAAGCTTACGCCAGCAAAACAAGAAAGACAAAACATCCTCAATATTATTTATGTTTTTTTTTTACGTGAAACGTTTTTAGGTTAGTTTTTTAGAATTAAGTAAGCCACAAAAAGCGAAGCCGTCAGTTAGTGGAGTTAGCACCATTTACTCCACAAGCTCTAACTCTAACCTGACTCTAACTCTAACTAACCATAACTAAAACAAACTCTAACTTACTCTATCTCTAACTGACTCTAACTCTAACTAACTCTAACTCACCACTAACCTCATTAAACACTTGGTTTAGTGCTAGTGGTTTAGCACCACTAGCGCTAAACCAAGAACGTTTCAGGTAGCAACACCATTGCAGGGCAATTTGTTTGCTTGCTTTATTTAGTTTCTTTTTTTTATGCCTGCTCATTTTTCAAGTTGTACAACACGTGACTTTTTTTTTTCTTTATTTGTTTTGCAGATTTCATCTAATTCCGCAGAGGGGGCAGAGATAAAGGTATGATGCCTGACAGCGCCTCTGCCCCCTGCAGTTCATACAGCGGCAATAACATTTCAAACAAGTCACAGGGAGAATAAATAACAAGACAGCCATCGTCATAAAAACAAATACAAACAAATACTTCAGAAATATCTGAAAACAGATGAAATACCACGACGCAACTCAAACAACTACACAAGCGGCACAGCTTGAACAATGTGGGGCAATATGCTTTTCATAACCCAGAAGTACTAAAAATTTATAAAAAAAGGATTTATAAAAGAAAGAGGAAACAAGCTAAATCAAGACCAAAAATCAGGCTACAAAGCCAAATATGAGGATACAAAAGTTTTGTTTACGTTACGTTTCATTGAAAATAAATATAAATAGATGAAAATGCGATATCACTGCAAACCAGAGCTCCTCTGCAGTCTTCTTTGAACTTTGGAAAAGGGGAACTGAAATTGACATCAATGCCGGGGGAATTTAATAATTTAGTACTCACGTACGATAAACTTTGCCTGCCATAATTTGTTCGTATGCTTGGGATTATACGTTTTGGATCTCGTAATCTGTAGGCACCAGAATGAGGTGTCTGTGTCAAATAGAGGCTGTTTTTGTAGATCCATTGAAATAATTTAAAGTGATATATCTGGTCTGCCTTCAATATATTATATTTAACAAAAAGTGGTTGAGTACTCAAATTTCTGACATTACCTCCGTGATTTTCGCAAATACGAAGAATGTTTTTCTGAAGGATGATTAGTTTGTTGTAGTTAGATGCAGGGGTCGTACCCCAAACCAACATACCATAACTGATCTTAGAATAAAATAGAGAATAATACAACGTCATCTTAAGCCAAGTGGGTATCAAATTTTGCATTTTATATATAATACCAATAACTCGAGACAGCTCTGCCTTCAGTCTATTTACATGTGAGCTCTTCGCTAAACCAGACGCCCAAGAACTTTTTGGTCTACAACTTGTTCTATAACGGTGTTTTCAAATATAATGTTAATAGAGCTGTTGTCTCGCTTACTAACAGGTTTAAAGATTATGTATTCTATCTTACTTATGTTTAGCTGCAATCTATTTACTCGTAAACAATTTGATAAATTAATCAGGTACGCATTGCAAGTATTTTCGAGGTATTCTTTAGTCACACCAGTAAAGAAGACATTTGTGTCATCCGCATACATTACTAACTCGGGGGAGCCTGGTATTATCGGTATGTCATTCACGTAAACTAGAAATAATAAAGGACCTAGAATGGAGCCTTGAGAAACGCCGTGATGTATTCTCAATTTACTAGATGCTATATTCTTATTATAAACGTACTGCTGGCGATTTCGTAGATAAGTTTCTATTAGTTTTAGCGCTATTCCTCTTATACCGTATCTCTCAAGTTTTTTTAGTAGGATATCATGCTGAACAGTATCGAAGGCTTTCTTTTAAATCTAAATACAAACCAAGCGTGAGCTGTTTGTTTTCAATGTTTTCTACAATTTTGTCCTTAATGTATAGGAGTGCTTGCTCCGTTAATTTATGTTTCTGAAAGCAATATTGCTTTTTCGTTATTATGTCATACTTCAGAAAAAAGCTAGTTGATCTATTATTGATCACGCGTTCATAAATTTTTGAGAATACTGGCAGAAGAGAAATAGGTCTGTAATTCTGAATATCTGTTGCTCCACCTCCCTTGTATACAGGAATAACGTTTGCTAATTTTAGTTCGTCAGGAAAGTCACCACTTACAAGCATCTTGTTTATAACGTCGGATAGTAATGGACTCAGCAGAGCTGCTTTATATTTAATCGGCAGTGCCTTTATTTCGTCATCACCGGCAGCAACATTATTTTTAAGCTGTCAATAATTGTATTAACTTCCCTTGGCGTCGTCGGAGCTAGCATTATAGATGCAGACGGATTAGCGGTCGTTGTGTATTCAGCCGTGTAGTCATGTTGCTCAGCGTACTTGCCGATATAAAACCCCGCGAGTTCACAAACCATGCGAACGTGTCTGCGTGGCCCCAATAAAAAAAATTACACCATGTTCCTGAGGGGAACCATGGGGTGATGCAGAGCATCGTGTTGGTTCCGAGGAAAGAGTCAGCTGCGTGCTGACGTCGAGAGATGGCGCCACCGACTGCCCTAGCGGAACCCCCTACGCGAGCCTTCGTCGCGGCTCGCGGCAGAGAAACTTGAAACGCTCGCCGCTCGCCGTTTTTTTTTTTTCACACTTGAAGGAGAGGAGATTAGAGGAGAGAGTTGCGCGTGCGCGCGCGGTGTGAGTAGAAGCGAACGCACGCGCAGTGCACGCAGCTGGTAGAGAGAGAGAGCGGAGAGAGTAACGCGCAGCTGTTGGAGAGAGGGAAGGAGGAGAGTTGCGCGTGCGTAGTGTGAGTGCGGACTACAAGGCCGCGGGACATAGACCCGAGCAAGAGATGCTCCGCATCTAAAAATTGACCGCATCTCCACGTGGTGAATTATGTTGATTGGGGCGAAGCTCTGGTGGTGCTTGTCTGCGTAGACGCTGAGCCGCAGCATGCGGAGCCTTTCGTTCGTTTTCATCCATGTCAGAAAGAGAATGTGTGGTATGGAACGATGTTATATACGCATTTGAGCATTTGACCGCAGCGCCCTCTCGTCTATAAACGTTCCGCCAATGCATGCAAAGTTTAACACGATTGTATACGCATTTGACCGCAGCGCCCTTTCCTGTATAGACGTTGGGCGGCTACATGCAACGTTTCATCCATGACATCCCAAGCTCTTGAGTTACTACCACATCTCAGAGCCCCCTACTCGTCCCACAGTCGTGGCCGAGTGGTTAGAGTTAATCTTGTCGACTGCGCAAACAAATTTCTTTTCTTCATTTTTTTTAATCTTTTTTTTCATTTTTTTTTTTGTTCTACACTAGCACGTGAGCTTACGAGCAGGAGCACGAGCACCGGACGCCGGAGCTACGGACACCTACGGACATGGCTAGCCCCTAAAGGTGTATCCACACGACGGACCGGGCCGCGGACCGATTGATCACGTGATGTGCGGTCCGCGGGCCGCCCGGCTGCAATGAGCATCCACACGGCGGACCAAATGAGCAGACGACAGAGCGAACGGGCCGGTCTAACCCTCGACCTCACAGCTCCGCCAAACGCATGCAGTGAGCTGCTTTGAGGCTATTTGTAAGGAGCCAAGATGGAGGTTGAACGAAAGAGACGTTTGGCCGTGGTGGTAGTGGTGGCCCTGGCGTTGACTATTAGGACGAGGAGGACTTAAGTGAACCGAAAAGGGCATGCTGGATGAAGCCCTGGATGTGCAGGAAAGATCTTGGTCTGTATAGTTAACTTCTTTCGTCGCACAACAAAAGGTTCGTCTTCGTCGTCTTCAACAGTTGGTGCCAAAAGAAAACGACTTTGGATTTGGATTCCAATCCAAACAACAAAAGTCAGCTTGTTGCCAGACTTAGCGCTTCAATTATACTAAAAACGCCGCGGTCCGCCGCCAAAATCCGGACGAGAAAAGTCGCTTGGCATTTCTCAGAAGCGCGGGCCGCGGACCGCCGGCAGACCTCGAAAACCGGTGACGTAGGTCACGTGATGCGCGGCCCGCGGACCAAAACAGCAATTTGGTCCGTCGTGTGGACACACCTTAAGGAGCTTCGCCCCTAAAAAGTATCTTCGTGGCTTAGTAGGTGGTGTGACTGGCTCGCAACCGGAGGGTCGTGGGTTCGGATCCCACCTCCGCCTAAATTTCTTCGAGTTTTTTTTTTTTTCTTCTTTCAGGCAAATTAATTACTTTATAAAGTGAAATCATTTTAGACATGCGGCGGCCTTTAGCTCACATTACGTGTCATGATTTAATCACTTTCATTCCACACGTGGGTTTGTTTGAAATTCCCGCACGAGGTATGTGGCTGCGACGTCATGACCCTATCGACCAATCAGGATTTTTCCCGTCCCGCCGATGCCGGCTTTTCTGCGACACGAGCTCTCTTACGCGCCTCGTCCACAGGTGAGGACACATGTTTTAGTAATTACTTACACCACAGCAAACAGTCTCACACCGTAGTTCCTGGCATGGTGTCCCCAAGTGAGGACAGAAAAAGTCTCTCCAGCTGGCCGATAGATGGCAGCACTTGCCGGTGGTCACCCAGATGGTATGCTACTTCGCCGCCGCTTGTAGCATTGCAAAGCAGCAGCTCGTATAACTAAATCATTTTTTACCATCAAAAAATTGTCCGAACAATAAAACAAACGTAATTCTCAGATTGTTCTAGCCATGGATGAAGTCTTAGGAATCAAAATTTAGAAATGACTACTCTCCATTCCCTTTTTGTCCCCTAGCTCTAGGGTTACAATGTCTACGGGAGAATAGCCGAAAAGAAAACACGATTTTTTGTATGACCGGTCACTAAAGCCACTAGAAAAACGGGCAAGACATGTACAAATATACGAAATACAAAGATCAAGTAAGACAACGCCGAGCAGGCCCTCCGTCGCCTTCCATCGTGCTTTTCTTCTTCTCCCGGGCAGGAGAAAGCTCTTCGTGTTTATTTGTTTTTGTCTTTTACACCTTTTCACCCTTTCCAACTTCTTCGACGTCTCCCACCACCTGCACAGACATCAAACGCGGGTCCCTACCCTTCGATTCGCGGGTTCACAACTCGGGTAATAGGCGATGTTACGCGAGGCGCTACCAACCATAACCGGTCAATTTGCAAGACGACGACAAGAACAAAAACAGTCACCTATGAACAAGGGGCTGAACTGGCCTTGAAACGTCGGGCTCCGTACTATTATTTTTTGATTAGAGTTTTCCTTTCATTCATTGTAATTCCTAACCAGGTGGATGTCCACCGAAAGGTTTACGTTTAACAGGCGATGTAGCCTCGCGCGAGGGGGTCAAATTTTCTGTTTTTGATTTGTGCTCGGCGCGAGGCTAAGAGCATTGTCTTTGAGAGTACGGACGATACTTCTTTTGTTTACTTGTTTGGGCATGGTGGTCGAGTCCACTCCTCACTTTACAGTCAACTGTCAACATAAAAGGGGGGGGGGGATCAAGCCATCTAAGGAGTGCTGACAGAGAGAAAGAGAGAGAGAGAGAACGCGTAAAAGTGGTGTGACCCTCTATTGTTTTGTGAAACCGATGGCCACCGCTTCTCTCGCTCTTTATGCCCTCCCCTCCTCTGGTGTCCACGAATATTGGTATGAAAGTGAGAACCGAATAACGATCGATAACCCGTAACCACCACTTTTTCTCTGTCTGGTCGAGTTTTCGGTCATGGAGTGTCCGTCGTCTCCGTGGCCATCTCTTAATGAGATGTTCAAAATTCAGGGCATTGAGGAGAATAGAAACCTAGAGTTTCAGTGCATACTTTGCTTGCCAAAAAAACACACAATGTCATCAGCAAGAACAACAAACTCGAATCTACGGAAACACATCAAGGTAAGCTGGGACACCTGCATTCTGCATTGGCTACACGTTGTAACGTTAGAACCAAGTTTTTTTTTTTTTTTTTTTCTTGTGAATAACCCCCGAGTCAAAATGGAGCTTTCGTAAATCACTTCTTTTACCTCCGAAACTCGTTGCTGAGGTAGACGCTGCTACTGAGCATGCTCACTGCTAGCTTTGTCTGCACAATTCCAGGGACCATTTCCGGAGGCCATAAGCTAGCGGGATGGCGGATGTGGTTGCAGCCGTCGGTGCCCTGTCAGCTCACAGGTGAATGGAGTGCACCTAGGCTCTTCCTCTTAAATTCAATGTTTTATTTTTATAAGGACTACAATAATACGGGCGTATGAGAAATGAAAAGTAGTGTTGCAGAACATTTTTAAAGAATATCAAAATTATTCCTATTGTTTTCTGGATAAGTATAGGGAGCAAGTAACGTGAAAGTAATTTGTAACGTAACGAGTAAAGTAATCCGTTACTTTCCAGCGAAAGTAATTTGTAACGGTAATCCATTACATTTGAGGCTCGGTAATTTGTAATTGTAATCCAATACATTTTTCAAGTAACGAGCACAAGTCTGGGTGTGAGGACCGCGAGTGCGCGAGGGGTATGGGTGCGTGAGAGGCGTGAGGGTGGTGAGGGGTGCGAGGCTTGTGCAGGGGGCGTGAGGACCGTGAGTGAGTGAGGGGTGTAAGGACCATGAGGTCGGTAAGGGGCATCAGTTCGTGAGGGATCTGAGCTCAAATGGAGCGCTTGCGTTTGCTTGTGGGGCTTGTGCGAGATGATGAGTTCTCTGTGAGGCCTGATTTCGCTTGAAGGCGTAGAGAATTTGTGAGGGGTCGCAGCGGGTATTGTGACCTCTCGCGGCATCTCCCGGGAAATGAGGTCGACGCTCGCCTCACAACAATTCCGCCGCGAGGATGCTTGGTGCGGTTTGGTTATTGGGTAACGGGTGAGAAAGAAGGAGCTAGTGCGAGCTAAGGCTCGTTGCTTAGCTCGCACTACGGAAAGTGCTATAGTCAGTTTCTCAATGTTTTTTAATACTTGTACCCATTCCTCCTGACACGCCCTTTTGTATTTTCACTAACTATTTTACTTCCTAGCTCTTCAGTGCATATTTTTCCATTGCCGCCGCCACTGCCCCTGTAGGGTGGCCGAGGACCATGTCAAGCTGATATATCAACTTTTTTCTTCGGCTTCCAGCCATTTTCTGTTGAATGGGAAAATAAACTATTTGATTTGATTTGATAGCGCGGCTTGCGCAACTAGCGTTAGGTTGGCCGTTTCTTTGTTACGTTTGAGAGAAAAAAGGAAGCTGGGTCGGAATGATCGGAAGCTCGCTCGCTTGCCGCTTCAGACAGCGAGGCGCCTCTGAACGGGCGGCGTTTTGCTGGTATCCAGCATAACCTCGGCAAACCTCACTTATGAGTGCCCTCACTCACCCTCATCTTGACAGGTGAGGTAGGGGTGATTGAGTTTCTGAACCCCGAAAATGCATAAGTGTGAGGGTGAGTGAGGACCGTGAGGGCCGTGAGTGCTGATTGCTGTGAGTGCGTGACGGCTTTAAGGGCGGCGAGTGTGTGAGGGACGTGAGGGTCATGAGTGCTTGAGGGCGAGTGAAGGCGCTGAAGGTGAGTGTGACTGTGAGGGTGAGGGTGAGTGAGGGCGACCTAAAATGCCGACCTCCGGTGGCCACGCATGAACGCCTGTATACCGAGAGCTCAAAACCACCATCACTGCACGCGACGGACGTAGCCACTGGGCGGATCACCTGCCGATGGTGTTGCTTGGTCTCCGCTCTACTTTTAAAGCAGACCTCAACTCCACCTCAGCAGGGTTGGTATATGGCGTACCTTTACGTTTGCCGGGAGAGCTTTTTGTCTCTAAAACAGACAACGTCAACATTCCCTTCTCTCATCACTATCTCGACGAATTACGGAATGGGGCACGTGCGTCGTTTAGAACCTGTATTACCCCGTGGACCAGCGCGACCAAAAAGGTTCCACCAGCCGAGACCTCACCACTTCCAGTCATGCTTTCCTACGCAAAGAAGGCATGAAAAAGGTTCTTACTCCACCTTACAATAGAGCCTACGAGGTCTTGGCGGGCACCGCAAAGACTTCCACGCTGAAGGTCAACGGTCGCCAGAAAGCTATATATAAGCCAACCGGGCATAAAACCTGCCTTTATGGACAGCGCTCATTCAACAACCGCCTCTACATCATCACTGGTTCGTGCTCGACCCACCAAGCACGTTTTGTGGCACAGTATTTAATATAGGATCTCAACGTCGCCCTCCAGATGAGAACAATATAGGTGGTGCCCTGACTTTGCCAGTGATCTGGGTCGGGGCAGTAGCCCCTACAAACAACGCAACGAGAAACTGGTACCCTCCTGACGCACCACCCACACCCACACCCGTAAAACTATACACGCCCCTCCCCTTCAGACTGCGAGCATATACCATACTTGATTATCGGGGGGGGGGGGGGGGGATTTGGTGGCGACACGTTACGGTGTAGAAGAAGAGAAAGTCGAAGCCTGAGACCACTGACCCCCGCCTTTAGAAATTAAACAGTTCAAGAACAGATATCAGACTGGTCGGTGGTCCCTACACGCGGATTTGTGAGAAAAAATCTCAGTAATGCGAAATTAGAGCGCAGCTCTTGAGGTATTCTGATTTTGCGATATACCGTGCTAAACAATTTGAGAAAGAAATACATATGTGTGCAAATATAGATCACTCTACTCACACACTGGTTCTGCATCCTCCTCCTCTTCAGTGTACTCTTCCTCCTTCGTACCCTCCCTCTCCGTACTCTCCCCTCCTCCTTTTTCGTACCTCCCCTTCTCCTCCTGCGTACCCAGTTTTCCCCCTCCTCCCACAGTTTCTTCGCTAAATTTAGCTGGAAAATTGACTACACGTGACCTCAACATCAATTCAGTTTCCCTGCTAAATTTAGCGGGAAAAATGACGTCACATGACTTCGTGTAAGGTCACGTATGAACAAATTCAGTTTCTCCGCTAGATTTATCGAGAAAATTGACGTCACGTGACCTAAACACCTATTCAATTCCCCGCTAAATTTAGCGGGGAAACTGAATTGGTATTGAAGTCATGTGACGCCAGTTTTACCGCTAAATTTACGGGGAAATTAAATTTGTTCATAGGTGACGTGATACAAAGTCATGTGACGTCATTTTCTCCGCTAAATTTAGCGGGGAATTGAATTGGTGTATAGGCCTATGACGTCCCATAATGCAACGCGCGCGGTTACGCCGACGGCGACGGCGACGCCGACGCCGCTATGCACGTTTGCAAGTCCGGCTTCAGGGCGCTGCTATCTTGCTGGGCTGGGGTGCGCTTGGACGCGTTATAATCCGATTACGAAGCCTTGCTAAGGCGCTGTAATCGGATTATGGCCGCGCCCAAGAGCGCACCCCACTGAGCAAGATGGCGGCACCCTGACACCGGACTTGCAAACGTGTATACGTGGAAACGGGAATGCGCTCTGAACGAAACTTTGCGGCATTCTCTCGGGCACTCCCCGCTCCGTCACAACGTGAAGAATCTTTGTGTTCGACGAGTTTAGCGACCCGGCGTATTTTTAAAGCGAACCCCCCTTGGGGCTAAAATACATCAAAAAATAAATAACGTGCAACGGGGGCTTCTACAGCAGTTTCACTTTTACTCCCTAGCTCTAATAGACCCTTTCCAAAACCCCATCAAGCAACATTGGCGGTCGCCATTTCTTGGGCAAGTGTGATTGGATCCGAGTCCTCGCCGAACGCTGAGAGCTCGTGATGACGCTCGTGTCCAATGCCTGCTGAGAGCACGTGATGAAACAATGGCGGACTCGAATAATTGGCGCAACGGCAACTAGACGGCGTGCACTCTTGAAATGAGTCTATTCTAACAGGTCAGCTCATAGCGGTGGGGAAAAAAACACTAATTAAATGCAGGAATTTTTTTTTTTGCGTTATCGAGCGCAATTTAAAATTTAAAGTCAAACTTTTTTTCTTTTTTTCCCCTTAAGTTAAAGGGAATTAGGCATCCGCATTAAGTAAACTTTCTCTTTGCTATGCAAAGGGTTGTAGTCTCCTACGAAGCTACCTGTGCGCGCAAGTCCGCCTTCGTTAGGTTTCTGAAATAAATGAGACTCAAACGGAAGCATTGCCAGCTAAATTTAGCGAGAAAACGTCTCCGCAACATTTAGCGGGATAAACGCTCCGACGATAGCGTCACGTCATTAGCTGACATATTTCTTTCCACCCCCCCCCCAGAAAAAAAAGAACGTTTCATTGAAGCAATTATTAATCACCTTTTATCAAACCCTAGGCATGAGGCAGCCCGCGTGGTTCCATAAAACACATAAATATACTCGAAAAATAAATAAACTCCCATTGCGTCCTCCCCCTCCAAACCTTATATTTAAATCTGCCCCTGTACACATCCACAAATTGCGCAACGATAACCTAAATATAAAAGGAATCAAAATATTTTATTCTACTTTAATAAGTAATGGATATGCACCTGTCAAGAAGTTGTCACAAAGATGTGCGATACATGACAGTTAAAGAGTCAGCTCCGCCTAAACACTCTCACACCCAGTGCATCCAAAAGGTCTGACCTACAGAAGCTCACACCTTGGCGCCGTGAAATTCAACTCCCGCTTCGCGAACCATTGCGTAGAACGCCGACGTCGTATCAGCCAGCAGTTCTGTCGGACTACCGACTTCAACGACTCTTCCTTGGTCCATCACAACGACGCGGTCCGACGACAGAACAGTATGAAGACGATGAGCTATGGTCAGGACAGTGCACCCACTCATCGCATCTCTTAGTGTCTGCTGAACCAGCATGTCGGTGTTCATGTCCACCGATGCCGTGGCTTCGTCGAGCACGAGTATCTTCGTCCTTCTCAAAATAGCCCTCGCGAGACAAACCAGTTGCCTCTGTCCCACGCTGAGGTTCAGTCCGCCTTCTGCAACTTCAAAGTCCAGACCACCATTTTGTCTGAAGAAGTCTCCAAGATGGGATTCGTTCAGTGCCCACCAGAGCTCGCTAGTGTCGTGCTGCCCGGTTGGGTCGAGGTTGAACCGCAGAGTGCCGTGAAACAAAACCGGGTCTTGTGGTATTATGGTCAACCGGGAACGGAGGTCCCGTAATCCAATGGCTGCAATGTCCACGTCATCCACCTCAATACTACCGGCCGCTGCTTCGATGATGCGGAAGAGGCTTAGTGCTATGGTCGATTTGCCGGCACCCGTTCGTCCCACGATCCCTAACTTCTCACCAGCGCGTATGTCAAGGTTGAGGTCTTTGAGTACAAAGTCCAAGCCATCTCGGTACCGTGTCGAGTAAGACTTGAAAGACACCGCACCTGAGCGGGGCCAGTACGGGTCCGGTCTTATCTTGGACTTCCGCGGCCCTTCGGGTGTCAGACGCCTGTACTCATCTAGACGTTCGGCTGAAATCAAAGTTGCTTCTAGTCCGCTCGAATGGAAAATAAATTGGATAAACGAGGATATAGCAATCATCGTGTAAGACACTAGAAAACCTGCTGTTCCCGCACTGATTGTGTCGCGGCGGGCAACGAGGAGCAACAGCATTAAAAACAGAAGCATTTCATTGGCCACCTCCGTCCAGACTTCCATCCAGCATTCACAAAGACGGCCGTAAACAGTACAGGTGTGCAAGGAGTCGATATTGTCATCGTTGTCCCGCACGAAAATACCCTGAACGCTGAAACTTCGGACGCTGCTCAAGCCTGCAAGTGTTTCGGAAAAATGATTGTTGACTGGAGAACGTGCAACGGTCTCCAGCCTCTTCACTTGACGATACTGAACCACGTACCCTTGACGTAAAACCAGCAGGCACACCGCAACAGGAAAAACAATCAGGATGTAGATCGGAAAGTATGTGCATATGAGGACCACAGACGATGCAAAGAGTAACAAACAATGAAGAGTAAGGTGGGCGGACGTTGGAAGCGGGACATCAAGCTGATCAACGTCCTTGCTGAAGCGGTTCAGTAGGCGTCCAGAGGGGGTGACATCGAAAAATGAGAGAGGCGCCCTCATCACACCCTTGAGCATTAAAAGGTTAAGCCTTGTGGAGGAGGAAAGAGCTACCTTCCACAGCAAGGCGACTGCGACAAAATTAAAGAAGGCCTGGAAAATTACGAGAAGGACGGATACCTCGATCCTGTAGGTGCGAAGATATAAGTCCTGAGATCCGGTCGAAGATAGTGAATCATTGGTCCATTCGCTCAACCAGATACCAACGAACACGCCGATTGCAATGTAAGCAGCGTAACAAAAAATCACCAACAGCAGCAAAGACCCAGCGTGTCTTATGTAAGTTCTCAACACTCGGAGACTGATCGAACCCTCCTCTACTGCCTCCTCCTCCACAAGAGTAGCCTTTGGTTCCCCCTCAATGTCTGGTTCATAATCTATATTTGTAGCCATGTTCTCATTAACTGCAAATTTCTGAGCTTTCTGGGTAACGTTTTTTAGCAATCCCGAAAGAACACTTCCTTCATGCTTCAGGTCTTCAAAGGTACCGGTCTCAACAACCGATCCTTCCTGCATGACAACAATGTAGTCAACCTCACTGAGAACCGAAAGATTATGGGTGACCAAGATTCGTGTGGTTTCTTTGAGCATTCCTCGTGGCCCGATAACGTCCTTGAAAAGGGAGGCTCCGACGTGAGCATCCACTGCGCTGAGAGGGTCGTCAAATAGATAAAGGTCTTTCTTCTGGTAAACTGCTCTTGCAAGACTGACCCTCTGTTTCTGACCGCCGCTTAGGTTAATTCCTTTTTCGCCGATTTCCGCCATGTCTCCACCTGGAAAGATCGCCAAGTCTTTCTCGAGGCAACAGGCCTTCAAAACCATCTCGTACAGTTCGGCGTCGTACTTACCCGTAAAGAGCACGTTTTCTCGTATGGTCTTGTTCTGAATCCACGCACATTGAGGGGTGTATGCTACACTTTCTATGCAATCCACAGATCCCGAGCCAACCCTAAGGTTTCCCAGCAATGCAGACAGTAAAGATGACTTGCCGGAGCCTATGGGTCCAACGACTGCGACCAGTTGACCGGTCTTGACTGTGAGGTTAATGTTGCTCAACGCCGGGGATCTGTCCTTTGACCAGAAAAGCGTTGCATTCTTTACAGAGACCGCGTTGTTTTTATCAAGCCGTCGACCGACTGAACAGTCCTCTACTTCAGAAGACAGTAAGAATTTTCGAATCCTCGTCATTGAAACGCTCGCCTGAACCACGTTCGATATAAAATCTGGAATTAGAAACATGGGGGCCTGCATAGAATTAAACAGTGTAAACGAGACAAACGCAGTCCTTGGGTCGAGGATGTGATCATCGCTGATCCGCACGTATGTAATGAAGCTCGCTAGAGAAACCATAGATGACGAACAAGTGAGGAGAAAAAAGAAAGCGCAGCCAGATATGAATATTTCTTGAGCAGACCCATTTCCCTTAGCCGCAAGGATGTGCACTTGCTAGTAAAGACATCTTCCCAAGCAAACAACTTGAGAACTTTCACGCTGCTCAACATCTCTGCCACATTTTTAAGACGCTTGTCTTTCAATCGCATTTGACGTATGTGGTAATTTCTCCCGACGCAGAACGCTAGTACCGTCAGAGTCATTATGATGAGCATGACAGCAACCCCGGCGAGACAGGCCCCTCCAAGAAACTGCCACAGAAGAATTACTGTAATCACAATCAGCGGCACCCCACTGGCCATATGACAAAAACTGAAACAAAGGCTGGTGATTCGATCAGCATCAACGGAAATCAAATTGATTAGCTCCCCTATTGTGTGGTCCCCCTGTGACTCGCTGGAAAGCCGAAGTACTTTCCTATAAATTGCTGCCACCAAGACAGTTTTTGCATTTAGCCCCGCAAAGATGAGTGTCCTCTTCGTGTGGACCGCAAGCAGGCCCGACCCAAAGTTGGCGCTTATCATACCGACGGCGTACAATACCCCTTTCCACGTGGGGTCGTTTCCGATCATGTAACCCATCAGAAGATATAACAGAAGAGCGGGGATTATCTTCGTTATGGCTCGTAGTGTAGCTAAGATGCACGAAATTACAACAGTCTTCCAGTACGTTTTCCACAGTGACCAGAACATTGAAGGTAACGGTCTAGAGACACTACATGATCCGTCTCCTGGTACGTATCCAGCTGAATCCAGTTCCTTCATCCAAAGCGCGTTCCACCTACTGTGGTTTGGCCCAGTCATCATGTCTGCTGGCATGTTGTAAATATCCTCAAGCTGGGCACAGCGCTGGGACCTCTGAAGTATGAGATTTGACAACCATCCAAACAGAAGGAAGGACACCGGTGGGGCGGTAAGGTAGGGCCTTTTCACGTCATGCATGGCGTCAGTCAAGCAGGATAGCAACAACTCCAGGAGAACAACAGGGTAAGTTGTAGCAATCACAAAGAACCTCCAAACGTTGGGAAAATAACTCTCTGAGGCAAAGACATCCCGCATGTGGCGCGAAAATTCGGGAAACATGCAGACAGCGGTCACGGACCAAAAAGAAAACAGCAACATCGAAGATCCAATTCCCCTCTTTCGATATTTCTCCTGAGTGTTCATGGCAATGGCGAAAGTGATGCATTGCACGAGATCCGCTATCACCGATGACGAGGACGATGTCTCAACGGTCAGTCTGTACATAAGCGACAAGGCGTAGGTGAGGGTCAGCAGAAGACTCGCAGCAAATCTGGAGATACTTAACAGAGTCCAAGAGAGGGGTTCATGGTGCTTTTCCGCCGTCCCAGAAGCGACGAGATGAGGCCGAACGGCACGAGCAGAGTCGCTGGCGCGTAGGCGAGGACCGTAGTCTCGAAGCACGGCGTCAGCCTTGGATATTCCGAGTGCCACGTATAGTTCCAGTCCCATAAAGGTGAAGTGCAGAAAGCAGCCATGAGGTCCAAATCGCTTGATGAGTAGCAGTATGAACGAAACAGCTTTTTGAAATAAGAGTTCACACGTGCCAAATCGCAGTCTGAAGGCACGCGCGTACCACCGACACTGACGACTTTAAAAAGTGTGTTTATAAGCTGAACAAACGGAGAAACGCAGATGCCCAGATGCGTTTTTACGAATCCGTTTTAAAGCGAAAACAGATAAACCAAAATCAACGGCTGTTGCAACTGCTGTCGGAACATTCTAGAACTCTGTTACGGGTGAATATCCTCTTTACACTTACGTTCATAAAATATGTCAAGCCTCTACACTGGACTATCAGACGTTGCATCTACACACTTGGCCTGCAGATGTTGCGATGGCACGCGGCATGAACGATCGTTCAAGTTCATGAGAATAGAAAGCACATCACCCGCCTGTGTGGTCTTTTGAACACATTTTACTTTGTCTAGCTTCAGAGCTCTTCCTATTTTAGCCGGTAATATATTACCCATTTCCGTTTCATTTTACGTCCGATCGCATGCAATGGACGCTACGAACCATTCCAGCATAACCCATAAAGTTATTATAATGTACGCTAGAGGTTCAGCTGGCACTAGTGGGCAGCTGCAAACTGAAGCAGACAGCAACCAGTCTAAAATTGACTTCCGGACAGGCACGTATCCAGGGGAGGCCCATGGGGCCCGGGCCCCCCCCCCCCCGAAATTTTCCATTTTGCTGGGGCCTCCTCTCATCCCTCCCCCTCATACAGAATTTTGTCATGGGTGCCCCCCCCCCCCCGAAACAAAATCCTGGCTACGTGCCTGCTTCCGGAACTGCATTCCTACACTCCAAGGGAAAAAAAAAAGTATATTCTCACGCCCCTTGTCACATATAATGCACCCCAAAAATTCAGTTCGGTATACACCGTTCCAAGCTGGGCTTCCTGGCCGGCGCCATTTTAACGAGTGTAGCGCCGCCTACCCTCATCCGGGCATTTGGGAGAATCTGAACCCGCCCGAATGACCGACCGCCGTTACTGGACTGTTACCCTGCTCACCGAGTCACACCGATCGCAGCTGCTTCTGCCGGCACGGCTGCCGTATTCGGCGCGCTCGGCTCATTGTCTTCGTCCATGGAGGAAAGCGTGCACTATCCTAATCGGTATGCCAGGCATGGGGAAAAGTGCATCCTGCTTTCCTGGCATTTTTTGTGGGTAATTTTTAGCGCGCTTCTGGGGCAGTCGTCGCTCCCAAACCGAACTCGGCGTTTCGATCGCTAGCGAAATTGGGGATCGCTAGTGAAATTGAGGATCGCTAGTGAAATTGAGGATTGAACGAAGCCAGGATGGCACGAATTACGGCATGTGAATTTGCGCTGAACTCGAGTTGTCGCAGCTTGGGGGCGCCCGGAACATTTGAACAAACTGCGCGGTTAGCGGCTCAGACCTGCGCTGCCACGCCTGCTTTAATTGAAATAGTAGAAACCTCAAATTTAAATATGAATCGATATATAAATACCGAGTACAGATAGCAAGTGCGACGGATCTGTTTATTATTTTTTTCTGATTTAGAATCCACTGTCACAATATTGGCACATTGATGTGCCTCTCTGTAATCGCCTCGCGTGAAAATTATTTGTGCACAAACTGTGTTGCGGCGTGTACTACACGAGGCTGTGTTTATATATATATATATATATATATATATATATATATATATATATATATATATATATATATATATATATATATATATATATATATATATATATATTCGTGTTGGAGAGTCTAACATAAAGCTAAGCCAAAGTCTGAGCTCTGTGCCCCGTCTTGCTGCGCACGGCGTCAGACCAAAACTACCCCCCCCCCCCTTTCCGTCTTCCTTCCATTTCCAAACTTTCCCAGCAAGAAAAGAAAGGTTGGCAGCCATGCCAACCTTTCTTTTCTTTTTTCAGTTTTGAGTTGACCAGGTAAAGACAGCTTGCTGCCAAAAGATGTCGATGCTGCTTGGACATCGCGGGTGTTGCTGTTGTTTTCCATTTTCTGCAAGTAATTGAAGCGTTCGGCCATTCGCACTAACGTATTCATGGTAAATTGACAATTTCAAGAAACCCCAAAAACGATCGAATTACGCATACCCGACGCTTCAATTTTGGCGGCGCATTTTCGTTCCGCACCAGGCGTCGCCTGCCAATTACCACCTGAAGAAAAATAGAGTTATTAAATCAGTGGACCAGGAGTCACGCAACTGTTTTCTTTTTCAATGTCTAAGCCGCCCTCCGCTTACCTTTCGGTCCGTACCCACATTCATCCTGTTTGACAGCGTGGGTCTCGCGCACTGAATCGGCGTTTATTTCACGTTTTTCTTTTATTATTATTTGTACAACTAATCACAGCACAGTGCTGCCCGGTCGATTCTTTTCTTGCATAGGCCATGTCACGCGCGAAAACACGCTATAATATGTGGGAACCTGGCAGTCCCCATCGTTCCTGTCGCCAGGGGCGTGCCTCCCCCTTTTCCCCCTCTCCTCCGGCAACATCTCCGGCAACATCCTCTCCACCCACCGCACGTGTGAATGGTGGGGAGTGATACGCCAGGTGGCGCTCTCCCGAGCACGACTTTAGTGATAAGAAGGGACAGCGTCCGGCGCGGGGGACTGCTCGCCGCTGAGTTTGCGACCACCACCTACACGGGACACAACATCGGGCCGCTTCCCCTTCGGGGGCTCCGGCGAGGCCACGACATCGGCACGGCGGGCAGCCATCGGCATCCTGGATCCGGCGACGACACGGGGCACGGGCAGAGTCAACACCAGCCCGGGCCGGCGACCATCGGCCGACCAGAGTTCCCGCGGCACCACCCAGAGGCAATAAACGGTCACAACAGAGAACGGTGTGGCGTCGTTCGCTCAGGGACGAGCTAGGGAATGGAAACCCCACAAATGGCGCACCAACGTTGGGGCCTGCTCGTTCCTGGGTGAATCGCCCGCAATTCCAGCTGCTCTGGTGACCGTTGCTCTGGCGCCCGGAAGACGCCGTCGCCGCGGGAAGCTCTCCCAGGCTTGCCCAAGATCCCGCCGCCGGTTCCCCCAAGATGGACGCCACCCGCCAGGCCATCCCGGAGCCCCTTTGTTTGCGTCGCCCACGAAGAAGGAAGACCGTATGGACGCCACCCGCCCAGGCCATCCCGGAGCCCTTTGTTTGCGTCGCCCACGAAGAAGGAAGACCTCTGTGAGTTCGCACCTTCGACGACTCTCCGGCCGCGTTAGTTGGCTTAGTATCGTCAGTTGTCGTTACGCGTTTCAATGACTATTTTAGTATTACATTTTGTTGTGAGTTGGACTTGTGTTCCGTTTTTGTATTTTCCGTTCGCACCACGTGGGTGAACGTTTTTCGCGCTGGGGTCAGTTTCTCCGTCGCGTTCTGATCTTGTATTGTCTTGCTTTTTACGCTAAGCTTCTGAGGGTTGCGGCCTTTTCCTCCGCGTCGCTTTTAGTATTTTTGACTATTTGGTCGTGACCATGCGCTCCTTTTCATTGTTCTTAGAGTTAGGCCTAGGTCTTTGTTTGAATCGCTCCTTTGTCGTGTCGCGGGTTTTCCAGGGTAGTTAAGGTACTGTTGAGGCGCTATCTTTATTTGGGAAAGGGAATGGTTATCAGGTTTTATAGAATACAGATAGTATTCGCGGCGAATGGTTAGGAGAGAAAGGCAGATTACGTGATTGTTTCCATGGCGTAACCCCACATAAAATGTTCTCCAGGCTTGAGGCGAACCTTTTTCCGTTAAATTGGTTCTTTACGCGCCACCAACTTCGTCTTAGGCGTAGTACAGATTTTATTACTTGCGAAGGCGATTTCGAGACCGAGCGGGCACCCGGTGTCCGGCGGGAATCTATGGTTAGCAACAAGAGTAGCGAAGGATCAGCAGTTCGGTCTGGGTTTGTAAATATACGCGTTTCTTTGGCTCCAAGGAGTCGGGCGGGGCGCCGGCCGTTAACGTCGCAAAGTAGCTGGTATTGCTATGACGGACTCCGGGAGTCGGGTCGCGCCCTGCCGGCGCTGTACGCTGCTGGTATTGCAGTTGTGCGAGGGTATTCTTCGGGATAGATTAGTTTCTGCTGATTCCGACGCACTTATGCAGCCCGTTTTAGCTTCCGCGAACGACCTTCGTTTGTTCGTGGTACGTGGTGGCGCTGCGCAGTCCGAGACGCACGGGAATCGTTTCGTTTTAGTTCGCAATTTCGGTGTGATGGTGACCGAGTGACTCTAAGACTTCCGCAAGTTATGTTACTCGGAATCACCTGTTTTATGTGCTTAGATGCCGCCTACGTCGGTATCTCTCCGGACTCGCGTGACTCAGGCGGAGGAGTGACACCAAGACCTTCGTTTTATCGGTTGTTCGGTGATGGGACGAGAGGTTATTGTCATTTTTGGTCAGACCGGCAGGTTTAAAGTACTAGCCGTCTGGCGAGCGGGAGGTTAGCTTCGGAGATGTGCGAGACCAGGCAGGTTTAGAGTACTAACGGTTTTCGCTGCAGTGATGAGCGCCTCGGTGTGGAGTTGCAAGCGCGTGTTGGAACACAGTGGGAAAACTGTAGATACCGCTTCGGAGTTTTTTCGGTGCAGAAAAACAGGGTTCTGGAGCTCGTCCCCACCACCGGATGTAATTTTGCGCCAATAAGTTTTCTGTTGTAGATTCGGAATAGCTCGGCCTGTTGGAGCGTTTTGGTTTGCTTTCTCGCTTGACTCGGACCGGTCCCAGCGCTTGCAGTAAGACTTTTCAGTTATGCGGTGCGGGGATTGGTTTGGCGATAGCGCGTACGCATTCTAACTCCGCGAGTTCGTAGTCTTTTGTTCAGGTTAGTTCCAAGAGAGATAATCCGTTTTGAGCTCGCTGCTTTTCGACCCCTTTGTCTTGCCATCTTCAGTGCTGCGTCAGAGCGTTCTGGACTGCTTGCTTGCCAGAGCCGGACCCGTCTCGGTGCTTGCAAGAAGACTCCTTAGTCATGCGGTGCCGGGATTTGGTTCGGTGATAGTGGGTACGCTTTCTAGTTCGCAGTTCTTTGTTCAGTTCCGTTAAAAGATACTCCGTCCTGAATTAGCTTTTCCTAAAACGTTTCGGCTTTGTTGTTTTTTTGTGTCGGGAAGTGCACTGCATCCGCGTTTGTTTACTGTTTTATATTATTGTGTCGCGATAGGAGATTGAGTTGTTTAGTAAGCGTTTCGTAGTGTTGGTAATTTTGAGTGTTTGCGTGTTCTGGGACTTCGCTACGTGGAGTGCGCTGGGACTCTTCAGTGCTGTGTGTGTGCGCGCGACTGTGCGGCCTCCACGTACTCGGACTTAAGATTTGAGGGGAGGTGGTGTGGGAACCTGGCAGTCCCCATCGTTCCTGTCGCCAGGGGCGCACCTCCCCTTTTCCCCTCTCCTCCGGCAACATCTCCGGCAACATCCTCTCCACCCACCGCACGTGTGATTGGTGGGAGTGATACGCCAGGTGGCGCTCTCCCGAGCACGACTTTAGTGATAAGAAGGGACAGCGTCCGGCGCGAGGGACTGCTCGCCGCTGAGTTTGCGACCACCACCTACACGGGACACAACATCGGGCCGCTTCCCCTTCGGGGGCTCCGGCGAGGCCACGACATCGGCACGGCGGGCAGCCATCGGCATCCTGGATCCGGCGACGACACGGGGCACGGGCAAGTCAACACCAGCCCGGGCCGGCGATCATCGGCCGACCAGAGTTCCCGCGGCACCACCCAGAGGCAATAAACGGTCACAACAGAGAACGGTGTGGCGTCGTTCGCTCGGGGACGAGCTAGGGGAATGGGGAAACCCCACAAATATCAAAGCGGCGTCTAACATTGTCGAAACAACATGCCTCCGTACGCTGCGCACGTGCTTTCTAACAGTCCACTCCGTGAAGCAGACGAGCTTTGGAGGGAAAGGGTAAGCGGAGCGTTGGTGCAGCGCTCTGGTTCGAGAGCGTTTTTCCCTTTCTGCATCGACCTACTTGGAACGGTGTATACAGCGCACTAACGTTGAACCAGACGGTACCAACTTTCACGAGCGGTTTGATAGCCGAGTTGTACGACTTAGGGCCGGTTGCACCAACGTCGCTTACCTTAACCCAAAGCGGCTCTTTCCTAAGTCGGCTTAGCGCCCTAAGCCGAGCTTGGATAAGCACGGGTTTAAATTCCGGTTGCACCAACGTTAACCCGGCTTTACAGACGCGCCCCTAGCTAAACGCTGGATTTGCCTAGGAATGTAGGGACAAACAGAGCGAAACTAGGGAACGCTCAGAGGGATGAATACGATTGACGGAAAGGAATCACGTGATGTAAAAAGAAAAGAAAAAAAAACTGCCACAATAGTAGTTGGCGTTTGCTTTTCGCTGTATTTCTTCGGTGAGTAACGAATTAAAGGTCTCCAAATTCAATAATTTTTTCGCTTAACTTTCAAAAACAGGAGTCAAAGCTTTAAATAAACACGAATGCTCTTTACATATGTGATTATGTGTTTAATATCGGTTGATAACAGAATATTTTTGACAGTGACAGAAGTTTCGTGCTCACATTTTGAGATAACGGAGCCATCGGGAGTCCTAAATCTCACCGAACGCGAGAAGTGACCTCTACTCGCTACATCGCTGAAGACAAAACATCATCGAGAATAAGTGGGCAGGTAAGATGACATTACTGAAATCAAGTGATGCCTGAGACGGATGAAGTTCAAAACAGCGACGAACTCGCCACGGCAGCGGCGAAAATGCCCGGAAATCGTCGAATTGAAGTCGCCGAGATCTTGCATCAACCGTACTCGTTGCTATCAGCAAGGTGACAAAACTGCACTGTACACTGTCGTTGAACTGATAGTGTCAAACCCTTTGGTAATGGAACTACGTATATTTTGCTTTAGTGACAAGGGAAGAAGGTATAACTATCAATACATCACGGCAATACTACTGGTAGGATCCCTTGATGATCATACAAACTGTCAATTATTGAACACGCAAAGGTCGCCCAGAACCTTTTTTTTATTCCTGCTGATAGAGGACCAGAAGGTTGTTCGCGAGTGATAATAGGCAGATCTTGAGCTCATACAAATAGACGGCGGCAGACTTCGAAGTATAGAAAACTCCCACTAGTACATCACACCGTGCCGACGAGAACGGTTGTCTCTTCGGCATCACCTGCCCCAGCTTGCCCCAATACAGCGCTGAACGAATCTCGCATTGTAGTCGTTACGATTTGTCGCTTCCCACGAATGAAAGATATAAGAGATAAAGCAAAACATTACTCTTCTAAAAAAGTTGCTGTTATAGAACGCAGTTTTCTGAAGTGAAGATTCTACTCGCGAGACAAGGAAAATTCACTGAAGGTTGTCTCAAAACTAAAGAAATTGAATTTTTGCTGTTTTATTATTTAAATGCACCGCAATTTGATGCAAACGGCAGAAGTGTCGGCAATCAGCTGATCACGTACGGGATCACGTACGGCTACTATTTCAACGCAACCGATCGGATTAAAGGATACACGCTTTGCAAGCAGAAATTAACAAGGTGTTAAACAGCAATACGTGACAGTTATGCGAAAATCAGTAAGTATACATACGAACAGGCTCGTTGACAGAAAAACCAACGGGAAGACAGACGTGAGCCCCACAGCTCCGTTTGTATCTCGGTTAGGGCTAACACGCACTGAGAGTGGAGAGCAAACTTGAAAACGGGGGTCGACGGACTTACTTCACGAGGCAATATTTTGCATCCTTGTCACAATCGAAGGCTATTCTGTCGAGACTCTCACGCTGCTGTGGCCTAAAACACTTTGCACGACCAATTTCGTCCACCGCGTCGGCCGCCAGCAAACCAGCCGCCATGTTTATAGACCCCTTTCCAAAAAATCTGGCAACAGCGAAAATCCGCTGAACGAGTCCGACAACATTGGGCAGCCGGCGCCATTGGGAAGGACTCGTCGCAGGCCGGCATAGTTGTTTTGACTGTAGCGTTCTTGTTTCGTCGAACCCTTCGCCTCCTGTTTGGCTGCAGGTAGCTTTTTCCCGATCACGGGTTGAATAAACGACCTTTCCTCAACTCTCAGCCGCTAAAGATGATGAGGTATATCGGTTCTTCAATAGCTGGTCGGACTCGGAACGACAATTCGACAGAAGTTACAACTTCCTCGTTGAGGGGTTCGTGGTCGCCGCATCCATAAAGGCAACCATGCGCAGAAAAGCGGCAATTACTAAGATCTTTGTAGTTACGACATCAGACATGTGTTAGTATGCATCAGAAAACGATAGGAACCGGTTATGGCGGCGGGCTGTAGTTAGAGGTCGCCAGTACTCTCCGGATGTGCGACGAAACAAGCGCAGGGGACCCGCTTCGCTGTCGCTCGCCAGGCGCGTTCCCACCGGCGATGCGAGCTGGTCGCGCGATGGCTTTCATCGCGAAAGCGACCATCGCGGGCAAAAGCGACGCGATTTGAGCAGTCAGCTTTTCCTGACCCGACTTTTTTGCGATGCGATCCCTGGTCGCGGGCGGCTGTAGACCAACCAGCGGCGTTCGGGCGAGAGTTTTCGAGAAACGACCACGCCAACGAAGGCGTTGGACTTGCTCATCGCGCTATCGCCGGTGTTGACCATCTAATTTTTTTAGTGGGTATGGTCAACCAAATCAATAAAAAGCCCAAACACTCTCAATAAAAATCTGAACCTCTGCTTCAAGTACCAAAACAAATAAAAAAAACGGACCTTTTGGGGCATATTTTTTTATTGTTTTGTACTCTGGAATTAAGACTTGGAATTTAAATGCGCAAATTCAACCAGTAAAAGACGTATTCGACGCAAGTTTCTACGTGATACGTCGAGTCCTTTTCTAGAGGGAGATTTTAGAGTCGAAATGTAGAGCAACACGTTTGCAGTGAAGCAGAAATTGCAAGCGTTTGCATGTTGCTTTGCATAAAGCACGCGCTTCACGAGATGTGTGCGCTAGCAGGCAGGTGAACGCGTGTCAGGTCGTATAGCTTCATGCGTACCTAATATACAATTTACACGCGGAAGTTGGAAGCACCGCGAGCTCGTGCATACCTGAAGCCAGGGCGCTCACGAAGCTGGCACGTCCACAAGCGATGCCACGAGCAACATTATATTTGTATTTGACGCTTTGATTTATTCGAACCAGCTGAAACTTGAACACTCTACCACCAAACGCAAAGAAGTGAGATTAAAACCACCGGACTCATACACCCAAGGCGCGTAGCGGCGGGATCGGCTCGTGTTCCGTTCTTGCACTTCAGCAGGGAATCGTTTGCGCGGCTACGCCGCTGAATATCCCCTGAATATCGCTGAATAACGAGTATATTTACGAATACGTACCCCGTAATGCCAGACTTGTCCAGATACCCACTGCTTACAGAGGGGCACGCAGCAGTACGTTGGCATCGTGGGCCGGAATTGACCAGCGTTTACGGCCTGGCTGCAGCGTATGCAGCGGCGTGCACTATCCTGCAGCATGGCGGCTGCCAGCTGGTCGCCGTTGCGTACGACAGGTGGCGCTTTTTTCTCGGATGGGTCTATAATCCAGGATTAAGGAAACAAGCAAAAGCAAAGCGCCCAATCGCTGGGCGCTCAAGATAAGCGTAGTTTAGTGTCTAGGTTTAGCGATAAGCGATATTGGTGCAACCGGAACGAAACCGAAACTTGGCTAAGGTTCCCGACTAAGCTCCGCTTTTCGCCAAGCGGCGTTGGTGCAACCGGCCCTTAGTAAAACAGCTAATATACCTGTGACAGACTGCAAAAAGGTAATCCGGGCTTTTCTTGTGCCCACGCAAATCCTCAATGTTTTTTCTTGCGTTTTTTTTTCTGTAGTCTTCGATGCGTACTTTAGCCGTTTAGTATGTTACACCGCACCGTCATCAAGCCCCTCGTAAAAAAGTTTTGGGGGATATCATAGGCGCCGACTACGGGGGAGCTCGAGGCCCGGAGCCCCCCCCCGAACTTCCCGGGGGCAGAGCCCCCCCGGCGGTGCCAGGCTCCCCCCCCCCCTTCCGCCCGAGCTCTTCGGAAAAGCAAGTACCATCGCCTCCGGAACCCTGGCCCTGGGTGCACCTAATTAATCTCATCTGTGCGCCCAGGTGCCCGCACATATCGATAGCTGGCACCCAGTGGATAAATTGTTCTAACTATTCGCGCAGTCCTGTTCGAAGACCCTACGTAGTATTAGCAAATACGATAAAGGCTAGTGATGGAAATTCCTTCGAAAGCCATTGGAAGTAGTCGCGAATGACGGAAGTGGCACCTCTAGCGGACCTGCAGCCTACGGAAGTAGACGACATAATACGTTTTGTAAGCCCCATTTTGTTTTCCCAAACGTTGAAACAATTCATCATGGTCAGTGCGCTTGAACCCCGGAATTCACTGATCACAACTGCAATGACAGCTAAATTATAGGGTCACAAAAGCAGACATTTGTTTAAGTATCATGCCGTAAGCATGCTTATGCTACGTTCTCCAGGGGATTACACACGTTTGGGGACGTCTCTTTCAAGCGAAAAAAAGAATTCAAGCGTTTTAAACAACCGTTCACAAAGGTTTCTCTTGATGTTCTCGGCACAACGCGATAATCTTGTCATGACATCTCGGCTGAATGCGAATATCGCCGGTTGTCAGAGGCTGTCCAGCGGCTCATGCCAGTAGCTTAAAGGGACACTGACAGGGTGTTTATGCTCGCCGAGGTTTTTAGTTGTACATGACATATGAGAGCCCAACTACCCAAAACACAATTTGCGACTCGAAATTCGGTTTCTTTCCGCCCGAAAACCGCCGATCAAGAACTGGCCGGTTCGAGTCTCGCTCACTCTCTTTTCCGTGGTCACGGGCCGTTTTCGAAGTTATCGATGCGACTACCAAATTTAATGAAAGTCGTTGGTCACTGAAGGCACACACTCAATATTAAAAATAGAAAAAAATATGAAACCCATTTTTTGTGGCTTCTAAAAAGCTGCAAATACGTTGATTGAAAAAAGTTCCACAGAGAACCGGAAGCATTCTGTGCGTGCGTCGTTTCGCGTATCGTGGGACTCGCGGGGACGGCGATGGCAGCGGACGACGGGCGCGGGACCTCTACTTCAGAACTGTCGTTCGCGGTACCGGCGAATTCTGTCTGCCTTTAAAGAGAAATTTGGGACTGATCAAAAGAATTGGTATTCATCCCGTACGACACGCCCGACCACCAAGCCGATTTGCACGAAGACGTCGCCGAGCCGTCGCTCCTTCTCGTGGCTGAAGACATCGCTCGCGCAAACTTCAAGCACGACGCGTCTACTTCGAGTTGAATATGCACGCGTACGATTTCTTTACTAGGTGCGAATGTCGCCAATACGTGGTGCTTCCCGACTTCGACCCGGGAGTGCTTTTGCTGGAGGAAAATCGGCAGCAAACTTTCCAACTTACAATTTACCGGCTGAAGTATTACTAGGAAAGAGATCCCCCTGTCACGTGATCTCCCCGTAGCTCAGTGGGTACGACGTCCGCTTCACACGCGGCAGGACCGGGTTCGATCCCCGATGATGGCACTTTTTTTTTCTTTTTCAAACATTTTTCGATGTTTACCTTTCTTTCTTTTTACAATTATCACTGAAGAAACAAACAAAAATTAACAAACAAATGTTGTGGACGAAACGTCGCTGAATTAAATGGGGATGGGATTTCCTTTTTGACACCTGCGAACTCAATGTAATCACTTTCCACAAAATGCAAAGAGCATATAAATCAGGTAGCGTCCGCTTTCCGAGGTGCTCGTAAATGTTCTACAGGAATTGCAGCCAGCCATTGGTCCCGATCCCGTTGATATTTCGGAAACTCTGTCGCACAATGCCACTTTTTTTCGGACGCAGGACGTGTGAGCCAGCTCTTCACGCAACATCTTGGGTGTATTCTTTTCGGAGCCCATCATGAAAATTAACCACGGACACTCGCTACTCATCTCCAACTCCTCAATGTACAAAACAACTCATCTTGGAGTACAGAACAGCGAGCGGAACAAACATAACTGCAAAAGAATCGCAAACAGTGCCCGCTAAAGCCGCATGTCGTCTGCTACGCCGAGGGAAAAAAAAGAGAGAAAAAAAGCGCACGGTCGGGTGTAGCCACGTGACTTCCGCCACTCCCGCTATCCTCTCCACTTCTCCGTTTCGGTTTCGGTTTCGCGCAGTTGCGTTTTTTGGCTTTATTAAAAATATACGCTACTCTGTTGCAAAATATTAATTGGGTAGTCCTCCGACACCATAATAAAGCGCCTGGAAAGTCGAGACCGATCTCACCAGTCAGTTTAGCTACGCCGCCGCTGCCGCAATGCATAGCGGGAACTTTAGTCGTTTTGCACGCGCGGCAACCCCGCAGTGGGCCTGCGCGAGCTGAGCACGAGACGCCACGAGCTACATCGTACACTGTAGCAGGGCTGAGCAGTATCGCGATACAAAAGTATCGCGATAGTATCTTAGAGATACTTTCGAGTATCTGTATTTCTGTATCGAGATACATTTGAAAAATGTATTTGCATCTCAGTAGTGAAATACTTTTACGATGTATCGATTATATCGCGATAATCTGCCAGGCTTATGTATCTCGTTCCATATATTGTCGGAAATGAGCTGACGAGTTTGCACAAAAAAACCTTCACTGTTGAAGAAACAAAAAACCTTCACTGTTGAAGAAACAAGAGCTCCCCCATACACCCAAAGCAATGGTGTGTTGGTTAGGCTGTTTAATGTCTATTTTCTCGACCAAAGATGAATAAAACATATTTTTTTGCAGAAGTGTTCAACAGGCCGCACTTAATTGTCACCCAAAATCGCTAAGGGGCGGGGTTCAGTCGGTTTGGTGGATGTCCCAGCCCCTCACTCCTTTCCACCGGGAGCCGCGTGCAAAGCGACCGCTGCGCAGCCCTCTGGGCCAAATTAGACTTATACTGTAAAACCGTTTATTTTCGCGACCCCCTGATTTTCGCGAATTTCGACTTTTCGGCCGGACTCCGGCCGAAACGTCAAAAAATACACCGTCCGTTGTTGCTGTTTTCACCAAGGGTTTTATTATACCCACGCCTTCGGCCCCCCGCCACCATGCCCGTGTTTGTATGTGTGTGTGGCGGGGGGGGGGGGGATTAAGGCGGGCTTGTCGGGCCCCAGCCCCCCCGGGAAATTGAGAACTTTCCGCCTATGGGGGATATTATATGTGACAAGGGGTGTAAGGCCACACCTTTTTTTAGATTGTAAGGGGTAAAGTTGGTGCCTTTTTTTCTCTGCGCTTGATTATAAGAGCAAACGTTACGAAAAATTCTAACGTAACAGATTGTCAAAAACGTTTCGCAATCACGTAAACGAAAATACGGTCCGTTGCGGTGTTTTTTCACATTCATGACATTAAACACAGACATGTGTGTAACCTAAATACACTACTCAAGTTACTGTAACTTATATACTTTTGGGAGTAACTTGGTATCTTGGAAATACTTTCAAAAGTCAGTCCTCAGTACTCTAACTTATAGATACTTTTCACGAGTAACTTGTACTCACTTCTTAAGAGTTACTTCCGCCTTTTTTCTTTTTCTTTTTTTTTTTTCAGAATAAGATTGACGGTGACCTAGACTGATCAGCTCCGGAGACATCGATTTTGTGTCCATGGTGGCTTATCTTTCGCCCCCAAGTTAGCACAAAAGAAGCTTGTTTCCTCTCCTTCCTACTGGCGTTTCTTTCATTCCACCCAAGGTAGTCCTGCGACACGGGGCGCCCCTGGGGCCCTGGGTGAAGGGTGAGGAATGGTGAGGGCAAGAGGACGTGTTTTCTCTCACACTGATTGGAGGAAGAAAAAAACCTGTTGTATAAAGTTTTTCGCTGTTTTTTTTTTTTAACAACAATTTGTAACTTTTATAATAATAATAATAATAATAATAATTTTATTGCAAATGAACAAAACATATGTTAAGTCAGACCTGCCTAAGCCACATTGGGCTTGACTGGCAGCGTCTTACAGTAAGTGAAACCATGCCGTTTGCAAAAGGAAACATGTAAAATAAAATCCACACAAAGAAATTAGAATAACAAAGCAAACTATTGGGCACTTTACGAACTAAAATTCCTCAGGGCTTTCTTAAGCTTGTATTTTGTCTCTTAAATTTAGAATACTAGAAGGTAGTTTGTTCATAAATGCTGGTTACATAGTAACTCCCAGCTTTTTTTCCAAATCTTGTCGAACATCGAGGTATCCGGTAACGCTCTTTGGGTCTAAGAATACGAGAAGGTACATAATGAACTTTAAATTGACTATCCCAAAAATGCCTATGAACAACAGTTTCCATCAACAGCGAGTTAAAATCAGGCAAATGCAGTGCTTTAAACACGTCAATGTCCTCACCAAGGCATAAATCATAGGAAATGTTTTTTAACAAAGAACGCAGAATCGAATTAACACGGTAATACCGTAACGGAGTACACTGTAGACAAGAGCATGTACAACAATTTTTCGAACGGATAGTGGCATAAAATATCTCGTGTTATGTAGCAAACAAGACACTGCACGAATTTTCTTACACACATGAGCAAGATGAGTGTTCCAGGTTAGCTTTCAAGATACTTGTTAGTATCTTGAAAGTAACGAGTTACTTTATGAGTATTTAGTACTCTACTGAGATACTTTTCAAATTTGTACATTTAGTACTTTACTCAGTTACATTTTTAGCCTGGCACTCAGTAAATTAACTTATTTTTGTATTTTGTACAAATTTGCCGTGAGATTCTCAGAAAGCTAACGCCGGGGCTTCGCGCGCGAGGCGTGGACTGCACCCTTTACTAGAGAGCCTCAGTCGCATGGGCGGTGCCATCTTGGAATCACGTTGCGTGGCCGCAGTTGTTTGCTTCAATTCGTCGCTTTGCTCTCCCCCCGCTCCTTGGCGGATCCTTTGTACTCATGCTCTGTCGTCGCGGTTTACTGCGCTTTTTTGCCTTGCTCCGCATAGTACGATACTTATATATACTACCTAATTGCATTTCATCATAATGCTTGTCCATTTGTGTAAATCAATTTAACTATTTTACCGTCGGCGTACCGAATACGTGTGAGGATTAGGCACAGGAATCAGCGTTAGCACTGAACCACATTGATTATGTAGAATAGATGACTAAGACGAGGGTTCAAATGTCAATTACTTATGACGACTCAGGTTTGTTTACTAATAGTGGCGGGGCATTCGAAGTTACATGCGCGTATATTCATGATCGTACATTTAGGATCGACAGGCGACAAGAATAGTCAGCGTATAAGGAGACGATGTGTTTTTCCCGAAAGCATCGTCCTTCGTATTCATAGATCGAAAACAGTTTTTGTTGATTATGTGAGGGAACTCGTTGAGAAGATTCAACGAACGTTGAACTTGCATTTTATCTGATGCTAGCAACAATGGTAAGTCAACATCATGGGATTTGTTTGTTCATGTAACATCACACCTACATTTTTTTATCGTTCTCAATCGTCTTTGCGATATAAAAAAAACACTCGGTTTGTCGGTTTATTTCTGTATTTTAAGAAACTGTATACCGTGCTCGGTCCCTTTCGGCAGCCTTTCGAGTGACTCATTGATTGTCTTTAGATAAGCTTTATTCCCATGCGTGGCAAAGAGGCACGTCAAGTGCGGATCTCGGCCGTATATATATATATATATATATATATATATATATATATATATATATATATATATATATATATATATATATATATATATATATATATATATATATATATATATATATATATTGTCGGCATGCTATTAGAAGACAAGGGCGCGCGGGGCTAGTCCGTGCTCGTGATGAGCGCGGGCAGAGCTTCCTTTGCAGGGCAAAGAGCGATATTCAGAGAGACGCAGAGATATCTCAATGATCGCCTGCGACAGACAAGGTGTACGTCAGGCATTGAGCTGCTTCTCCGGTACCGATGCTCAAAGCAACTTGTTAGCGCGATTTCTAGAGCCTTTCACCCATATGCTCACTGAGGTCCCGGGAAAACCCACGGTTCTTGAACACAGGATCGATACCGGAGATGTTCGCCCTCTACGATACAATGCGCGCCCTTTGAGGGTTCACAAGCGACCAGTGCTCGATCGTGCATTAGAAGGTATGATCGAGAGTGCACAACACGTCCGTCCGTGAGTCCTTGGACGTTCCCAAAAGTCCTAGCACCTAAACAAATAGAACACACCGCCAGTGTGTAGACTATCGACCCCTCAAAGCCGTAACAAAAAGAGATGCATATCCTTTCAGGTCAATTTCATCTGTGATGTATGCACTGGGATCGGCGCATATTTTCACCTCTGGATTGTAGCAGAAAATTTTTCAAGATCCCTGTTTACAAGGCAGATAAACCAAAGACGGCATTCATTTGCCAAAGAGGGCTTCATGAATTCGATCGGCCTCCCTTTGGTCTTTGTAATTCCCCTGCGAGCTTTCGGAGGCTTATGGTACACAGTCTTGGGGGATACTAAGTTTAACTGCGCAATGGCGTACATGGACGACGAGGTTGTGTTCCCAAATACTGTAGACGATCACCTTCATCATTTGCAGCTCATTCTTCAGCGCATGAGTGATGCAGGTCTAGCAATTAACTCAGGGAACTCGCGTCAAATCGGATAGAACTTCTCGGGTTTGTAGTAGAGAACGGCTGGATTCAGCCGCAGGAAGACAAATTGAGTGCCATTATGGCATTCCCCAAGCCACAAGACAAAAACAAAAAGAAGCCTGCAGCGATATCTTGGCATGGTAGGAATTTAACGCCAATTTATCCCAAACTGTGCCGACATAGCCCGTCCTTTTCATGCGCTATTACGCCAAGAGCCTACATATATAATTGGAGCTCAGTCCAAGAGGAAGCATTTAAAACATTGGAACGAGACATCGCGGATACCGCGTCTCTCAGACTTCCCAATCGTTATGCACCGTTTCTACTACAAACGGACCCCAGTGAATATGGAATAGGGGCCGTGCTGTTACAGCAACATAATGGGGCATCACGTCCCGTTGCATTTGCAAGCCACACATATCCGGGGCCGAGCGCAATTGTACCGTAACCGGGAAGAAGTGCCTGGCAGTAATGTTTGGATTGAGAAAGTTTGATATGTACCTTAATGGGGCTACCTTCACCATTCACACAGATCATAATGCACTACCTTTATTGAAGAATCTTAAAAATCCCGCAGGAGGTCTTCCCGTTGTGCCCTCACACCACAGGGAACCGATTTCTCGATTGAGTATCGACCTGGCAAATCAAACATTGCGGCTGATGCTTTGTCCCGAGCTCTCCTTCCCCTCATCAAGCAGAGCAAGCGGAGCTCGTCGCCGTCACGAATGCGGAATTATCATCAGGTGCAATTGGAAGCAGAGAAGCCCTGCTCGAAGCCCAATGAGCAGACGATCTCTGCCATCGAGTATTGACCCAATTACAGCACCCAACTCCAGGAGAACAAGACATCGCGGAATGCCCGGTTTGACACGTATGTGCACAGTGGCGATGGTATCTTACTTCGATATATACCAGACGCAGATGAAGCTGACTCGACAACCTCGCCGTTTCGCGTGGTTGTGCCAAAATCCTTGCGACAATCCTTTATGCTCTACTCTCACGACAGCGTTCTGGCAGGTCACAGCGATGGAAAGAAAACATACCACAAACTGTTCCGTATATTGCAACATGGCCTAGTATGAACCATGACTGATTTGCGTTACGCCCGCGGTTGTCCTCAGTGCCAAACGGCAAAACCCCATGCGGCAAGCTCCTTGGTGTGATGCAATCGGTTCAGAGCAATTATCCCTGAAAGACTGTTGCATGTGATATAATGAGTCCGTTTCCACGCAGCCCGCAAGGCGACAGGTACCTCCTGGTCGTCACCGATCACTTCTCCAAGTGGGTAGACCTCCATCCCCTGTACAAAAATCTGGGAAAAGCTCCGGAAAACGTTCTTCCGGTTTAGATATCCTGTTGTGCTTATAACCGATCAAGCAACCTATAGTAACAGAAGTCGCGTGTTCGACAGCTGCTGTGAGGTTCTCGGTATCCGACATCACTGTAGTTCCCCGTACCACCCACAGGCCAACATCACAGAGAGTGAACCGCAACCTTTGGGCCATACTAATCCTTTACACAACCAACCAGAAACACTGGGACGCGCATATACCGGAGATGGCTTTTGCTACACGGACGACAGAAAATACACCTACCGGGTTCACTCCAGCACATTTGAACTTCGACCGAAAACTTAGAATGCCCCTAGAAAACGACCTTCTGCATTCCACCAATAGTAGCTCACGCCACTCGCACCCAGCTTTTGCACAACGACTACGCAATAATATCACTGAAGCAGTGCGAAAGGCACGGGAGAATATCAAACACTCTCAATCGGAAAAGCAGCTACAATATAACAAAGGCCGATGGGACGTACACTGTCTCCGCCGAACCCACCCGCTCAGTAACGCCGATCAAGAGTTCTCGGCTTCCCTAGCCAAGCGATGAAAAAGCCCTCTCTCGGTCGCAGCACGCGTTTGCCGTCTAGCACACCGACTCTGGATACCAAGATACAGGTTCTATCACTGGGACTATTAACATAAACGACTTGCGACCCTTTATTGAACGCGACGCACGTGACGGCCGCTAAATAGCACTCATAGCTCTTCTACTTAATTGTGCTTTACGCTTCCGCTCACCCGAAAATATGCCCAAAGCCAAACCTGGAAAAAATCTCGCCTCCTCCCCCCCCCCCCCGCGGCCCCCACTCCACAACCGGTTTCGTTACACTCATGGCTCCACCAAAACACAGCCACGCCAGTGCTTCCGGAGGCCGGCTTTCTACCGGACACCCCGGCGACGCACCTACAGTGTAACGCACCCAAACCAGCGAGGCGGCCACCTGGTGCATAATGGAGCAGAATGCACTTTCGAATTCAAAGTTTATTGATTTCTCTTCACACAAGAAGAGAGGAGGAGGGGAAAAAAGCAGTACAGAACTGCTTGACAGGGCCCCTCCTCCCCCAGCAGCAACAGCAGCGGAACTTATGTAAAGCAATATAATAAGTAACACCAACAAAAGAACAACATTTCGCGCACATTATTTTTGTTTAAAATATACCTTGGGAGACAAAGAGATAGCGTATGAATTTATTTGACACATTCTCAAGTTTTATAGCCAATGATACCATACTATTTAATACTTTGGGGAGCTGGAATTTAAGAGTCTAATTCCCGTAGCTCGTCATGGGGCGCGGGAGGGTCCAGGCACCGGCATGACCTGGGGTCCGCATCCCGGGCGGACTGGGACCATCAGCCCCAGGTGCCTCACGGACTTGATTCGGCCGCCGTCCCGCCGCCGTTCCAGGGCGGCACTCTACAAGAGCAGTGCGCCCAAGCTGCGCCCTGCCTCTACACGGGCAAGGGGCAAGTGACGCTGTGTGCCCTCTGCAGAATTCCCCTTATCTCCGAGCGCCGGCACTCACGAGGGGAACTACACATCGAGCGCCAGCAACGTTTTGATGACAAAGTAACGGCATCTACTCGGCCTTTGACGTCGGCCGATGTGGTGGCAGCATTGATCGTTGTTTCCCGATCATGCCCTGAAAGACTGCGTGTTGCGTTTTCGAAGACCTTTATTCGAATGACGCTTTCCAGCACCGCTCGTGCCGAGTACAACTCAAGAAGTCCCGTGCGCACCAGGTTTTGGTCGGCCACCGCCCTCGCGCTCGCAGCGCCCTCTAAACACCACATCTTTCCCCCTTTTTAACAAACATACCCGACAACCAACTTCCGGCCATTACAGTAATTGTTTAGAAAAATCTGTCGCTTTTTTTTCTTCATTCTTCTATTAGTCTTTGAGGCTTGCGCCGCTCTCGCACGGGATACCGTCGCTCTCCGTCACTATTATCTGCATCTATGAGCGCCTCAGCATCTTGGGTTGTACCGCTGCTTCTTGGCCTTGGGACTTCGGGTGGTGCAGGCAAAGACTCCGGTGGAAGGTATCCGTCGCCTGCGCTGTCTTCCGGTGTGCTGTCTGTCGAAGCCGTGGCAGACACCTCTGCTGCCTCGTCGGGACGCTGCTCGGGAGGCCCGGAGTCTTGTGACGGTGCTCGAAGTAACTGGTCCTGATGTCTTCGCCACACCTGTCCCGGGGAGACTTGCACTTGGAAAGATACTGGACCAGTCTGGGCCGTGACTGTTCCTGGTTGCCACTTGTGGCCACTTCGGTAGTCTCTGGCATAGACTTGGTCTCCTGCCGTGAAGGCCCGCTCTTGCCCTGGGTGTTGCCGTTGTTGGCGGTAGTGTGCACCAGCCACACAGGCTGCGACTGATGGTTTCAGGAGGTCCAGTCTAGTGCGGAGACTTCGCTGTAGCATCAACAAGGCCGGAGACTCCCTTGTTGTCGGGTGCCGGGTGTTCCTGTACGAAAGAAGAAAACGTGACAACCTTGTACGGAGGGGTTGGCTCGAAGTTGTTTTCCGTAGGTAGTTTTTCATCGTCTGAATAAACCGCTCAGCCAGTCCATTTGTAGCGGGATGGTATGGCGCCGATGTGACCTGGGCGATACCGTTGTTCTTTAAGAAAGCTCGAAATTCCTCGGACACGAACTGGGGCCCGTTGTCAGAAACTATGGTTGTGGGCAAGCCGAAACGTGCGAAGCACTCTTGTGCACACTGGATGATGACCTTCGATGTCGTAGACTCCAAGACAAACACCTCTGGCCATTTGGAGTGCGCATCCACTAGGACCAGGAACATTTTTCCCATGAAAGGTCCCGCCAGATCCACATGCAGTCTCTCCCATGGGCGTGTCGGCCATGCCCAAGGGTGTAGGGGAGCAGTGGATGGGTTGTTTCGGTGCAGCTGACAAATGGTACACCCTCCAATTTCCCTTTCAATGTCTTTATCAATTGATGCCCACCAAACATAACTCCTAGCTATTTCCTTAGTGCGCACAATGCCATAATGGTCCCCATGAAGTTCTTCTAGGACCCTTTTCTGCAGAGTCTTCGGAATTACCACCCGTAAACCCCACATGAGGCATCCTTGGTGGAGTGAAAGCTCCGTGCGGCGTACGTGAAAGGGCACATACTCTGGATCTATTGGCTTGCGTTCTGGGCCCCAACCATGCTTTACTCTTTCCACGATCTGACTTAGGAGAGGGTCTCTGGACGTCGCCCGTGCAATGTCTTTGCATTTAAGAGGTACATTGTCGAAGTACTCACAGTAGAAGGCGTACGTTTCGTCGACAGCATCGGTGTTGGGGTCGTCCGTTGCTTTTGGCAGTCTTGACAAGCAGTCTGCGTTGGCATTTTCCTCCGAAGACCGGTGAACGATGGTGTAGCGATGTGCGGCTAGCTGACAGGCCCATCTCTGAAGCCGCGCTGCTGTCATCGTAGGGATCCCGGTGGTTGGGCCTAGGATTTTCTGTAAGGGAGCGTGGTCAGTGATCAACGTGAAGTGATAGCCATACAAATAGTAGTGGAATCTTCTTATTCCAAATATGATAGCTAGGCCTTCTTTTTCTAACTGAGAATAATTCTTCTCGTGCTCAGTCAGGGTCCTGGAAGCAAAAGCTACTGGCCGCTCTGTTCCATCTTCAAACACATGAGACAGGACTGCCCCTACTCCATACGCCGATGCATCGCATGCCAGTATAATGGGTCGACGCGGGTCAAAATACGTCAGGACTGGTGCCGACGTCACAAGCTTCTTAAGCGAGTCAAAGGACTCCTGACAGTCTGCGCTCCATTCCCATGCTGCATTCTTCTGCAGTAGACGATTCAGGGGATACAGGGTAGTTGCCAAGTTTGGTAGAAATTTGCCATAGTAGTTAGCAAGCCCAAGGAATGAACGCAACTCTGCCTTGTTCCTTGGAGTGGGCGCATCTCGAAGTGCTGCTACTTTATCCTCCATGGTTCGTAGACCATCCTGACTGATCACATGGCCGAGGTATGTAACTTCCGTTTGGAAGAATTTGCACTTGTCTTTCTGAAGACGCATTCCTTTTTCTTGTAATCGTGTTAAGACCGCTTTTAAGTTTTCAAGATGCTCACCCTTCGTTCTGCCCGTCACCAGGATGTCGTCCAGGTAGCAGGTGGTCTGCGGCAACCCTTGGAGCACTTGATCCATAGTTCTTTGGAAGATGGAAGGTGCAGATGCTATGCCAAAGGGAAGACGGTTCACCTGGAACAGCCCCAACTGGGTGTTGATGGTGAGGTACCTCCGCGCTGCCGGATTCATCTCCATCTGTAGGTAGGCTTTTGAGAGGTCGAGCTTTGAGAAAAACTTTCCTCCTGCCAACGTTGCAAACATTTCTTCTATCCTGGGGAGTGGATAGTTGTCGACCTCCAAGCACGGGTTGATTGTTGACTTGTAGTCGCCGCAGATTCTTATGTCTCCGTTCTTTTTGACAACCGGAACGATGGGCGATGCAAACTCGCTGCTGTCCACCGGGGTCAGGATCCCTGCCTCCTTCAGCGCCATCAGTTCTTTAGAGACTGCTGCCTTGAGGGCGTGGGGCACTGGCCTTGGCTTGAGGAACTTTGGAGTGGACCCATTTTTCAGCTTGAGGTGAGCTTCAAACCCCTGAAGACGGCCCAGATCGTCTGAGAACACCTGAGCGAAGTCTTTTAAAAGCTTGTCGACTTGTTCCTTGCTCCCCTTCTCCAAGCACTGGACAGCCTTGATGCTAGTCCAATCGAGCCTCAGCACTTCTAGCCAGTCACGTCCCAAAAGCGGGGGACCCTTGAAGTCCACAATCTGCAGCGGCAACTTGTGAACTTGGTCTTGGTACTCCACTTGTACCTGTGCCTCCCCTACTGGCTTCACCTTGTTACCCGTAAATGCTCGAAGAACAACTCCACTTCTTCCCTTGGCCAGATTAGGAAACTTTTCCTTGTACAGTTCCAGCGGGAGTACAGACACCGCCGCCCCGGTGTCTACTTCCATCGTCAGGGGAACCGTGTTCACTTTCACTGTTACTTGCAGAGGCCTCGGACGTGTCCCCCGAAGCTCGAACATCTCGACCTCGTCTTCCGTGTCGACGTTTAGGGCCTTGACTTTTTCCCCTTGATTTCTCCGGCCTCGTGTAGGTGCTCCGCGGTGCTGAGAGGCTGCTGGCCCGGACGGCTGGCTCTTGCACACTCGTTCAAGGTGTCCGCGTTTTCCGCACCTGCGACAGTCTAAGCCTTTCCACCTGCAGTTAGTTGCTGTGTGATTCGTAAGTCCGCAGTGCTTGCATTCGGGCTTGTCCCGCTCCACCTTGAGCACCTCGGCGTCCGCGCTCCGGCCATGTAAAACCTGTGCGTTCGCTGAGGCGGCTTCCATTGCCACTGCGATTTCTAGCGCCTTCTTAAACGTCAGGCCAGCTTCCGACAACAGCCGCTTCTGAATGGAGTCACTGATGATACCGCATACCATGCGGTCGCGTAAGGCTTCGTTCAAGGTGCCGCCAAATTCACATGTCTGCGCCAACTTTTTCAGTTCGGCTACGAACTCGAGGATACTTTCATTCTCATTTTGGTTTCTTTTGTGAAAACGGAAGCGTTCCGCGATGACGAGAGGCTTCGGCGACAGGTGCTCTCGCAATACGGCTACCAGCTCGATGTACGACTTGCTAGCTGGGATGTCCGGAGCCACCAAACTCTTTAACAGTGCGTACGTCTTCGCGCCAATGAGGCTTAGGAACGCTGCCACTTGCCTTTCTGGTTTGACGTCGTTTGCGACGAAAAACTGGTCGAGTCGCTCGATGTAGGTTGGCCAGTCCGTGCCCGCTTCGTCGAACGGTTCAATTCGCCCGAGGGTCGCCATGGCGTCGCGTCGTCACCGGCGAGTAACGCAGCGGGCGATTCTTCGACGAGGCTCGCGTGGCTGAACGCTCGTCGCCAGTTGTTGCGTTTTCGAAGACCTTTATTCGAATGACGCTTTCCAGCACCGCTCGTGCCGAGTACAACTCAAGAAGTCCCGTGCGCACCAGGTTTTGGTCGGCCACCGCCCTCGCGCTCGCAGCGCC